>MU764167.1:12638-90474 GCA_026770625.1 Nicotiana glauca | reverse complement strand
GACCCCCGAACACGATCCCGGCTTAATTCCTTGAGCTTTTACTCAGACTTCAAAGCTTCAAATCACTGAAATTCACTCTATAACATCTATATAGCTCGAAATCACACCTACAAGGCATAAAACACATTGTTAGCGCAAAACACTAGCGATTAAAGCGCAAACTCAACTAAAGTGCAGTAAACTCGAGTGTAATAAGCGACTAAAATACGTAATTATAGCCTATCATCATAGAGGGGACCCCAACATAGATCCACATGATTATCGGAGGAACTAGCGACCCCCGAGGACCCGTGTCCAAACGAACAAAAACATCTGCTACAAAAGAGGGATCAACCCAAAAACACTTATCCAAAGAAACCCTCACATTCGCCGTGGAAGACCTCGAGGCCATGGGGGAACTGCACAACAACGCGCTGGTGATCTCATTTGTCTTAAACAATATAAGGATAAAGCACCTGCTTGTGGACCCGTGAATTTTGGCTAACATAATCAGGTCAGAAGTAGTAGAACAACTGGGGCTACTCAATCAGGTCATCCCCATTCCCCGAGTCCTCCACAGCTTCAACAAGGTCGGGGAAGACACGAAATGAGAGATCAACCTCCCGATCAACACGTCTGGCACGACCCAAAACACTGAGTTTTAGGTCATCGATGACAACATAAGGTATAACGCCTTACTTGGCAGACCTTGGATACATAATATAAGGGCGGTACCCTCGACCCTGCACCAAGTAATAAGATTCCCATCAAGAGATGGCATCACAACAATACACGGAGAACAGTGGGAAGTAAGGGAGATGTTTGTGGTCCACCATGAAATTCCGACCCCTACGCACTCGGCCTCAAATGAGGAAAGCTGCGTGCGGACTCCAGGAGACAACGAGGAAGATTTCTTTGGCCCCCAAAATTTCATCGCCTATGAAGAATCGGATGCGACCAAGTCGACGATCGAGGAGCTAGAGCAGACTATTCTAACCAAGAACCTCCCAGACCACAAGGTATACCTGGGAACGGGGCTGACCCCCGAACTCAGGATGAGGTTTATTCAATTTCTTAGCAAAAACATTGACTATTTTGCTTGGTCCCACTTAGACATGACAAGTATCCCTCCGGAAATAACCTCCCATCGGCTGAGCGTCGACCCCAAATTCAAACCCGTAAAGCAGAAGAGGAGATCACAGTCCAAGGTAAAGCACGCCATCATCAAAGAAAAGGTAACAAAACTCCTTAAAATCGAATCCACCAGGGAGGTAAAATATCCCGAGTGGCTAGTTAACGTAGTAGTAGTACTAAAAAGGGGAATAAACTAAGAATATGCGTAGACTATAAAGATTTAAATAAAGCGTGCCCCAAAGATTCCTTCCCGTTGCTTAATGTCGATCATCTGATTGATGCCACGGCCGGCCATGAGACCCTCACCTTCCTCGATGCCTACTCGGGGTACAATTAGATCCAGATGAACCCCGAGGATAGGGAAAAGACCTCATTCATCACAAAATATGGTACATACTGCTATAACGTAATGCCCTTCGGTCTAAAAAATGCAAGAGCGACATACCAACGCCTAGTTAATAAAATATTCGGGCATCAGATAGGTAAGTCAATGGAAGTATACATCGATGATATGCTAGTTAAATCCCTGCACGCAGAGGACCATCTGACCCATTTGCAGGAAACTTTCGACATCCTCAGAAGTTACAACATGAAGCTAAATCCGGGGCTTCATGGTCTCAAACAGGGGGATCGAGATCAACCCCGGCAAAATAAAGGCCATTGAAGAAATCACAGTGGTAACAACGTAAAAGCCGTCCAACGACTGACTGGGCGGATCGCAGCCCTGGGCAGATTCATATCAAGGTCGTCAGACAAAAGTCATCACTTCTTCGCCTACTCAAAAGAAAGAGCAACTTTGAATGGACTCTGGAATGCCAAAGCGCCCTGGAAGAACTGAAACGGTACCTGTCTAGCCCGCCCTTGTTGCACATGCCCAAGGAGGATGAAATGCTGTATTTGTACCTGGCCATATCTGAAATAGTGGTGAGCGGTGTATTAGTACGAGAAGAGCAAGGTACACAATTTCCTATGTATTATATAAGTCAAACCTTAGGGGATGCCGAGACCCGGTACCCCCATCTAGAGAAATTGGAAAGCGCACTAATAAGTGCTTCACGCAACCTAAAGCCTTACTTTCAGTGCTATCGCATTTGCGTCACATTAACCTATCCCCTCCGGAGCATACTACACAAACCTGAGTTGTCGGCTCGACTAGCCAAAAGGGCCATTGACCTCAGAGGGTATGATATCGAGTATCAACCTCTAACGGCCATTAAATCCCAGATCCTAGCAGATTTTGTGGCCGATTTTTTGCCATCCCTCATCCCCGAGGTAGAGAAGGAATTTTTGCTAAAGTCAGGCACATCTTTTGGGGGTATGGACCCTGTTCACGGACGGTTCCATGAACGTTAGAGGATCCAAACTCGGTATAGTACTAAAGCCGCCCATCGGCGGCGTGATCCGGCAATCCATAAAAACTGCAAAGCTAACTAACAATGAAGCCGAGTATGAGGCTATGATTGCATGTTTGGAGTTGGCCAAGGGCCTGGAGGCCGAGGTCATCAAGGCAAAATGCGATTCGCTCCTCGTGGTAAGTCAAGTAAAGGTAAGCTACAAAGCTCGGGAAGACAGAATGTAGAGGTATCTGGATAAAATCCAAGTGCGCCGCTTCAAGGAGTAGACCTTAGTTCATGTACCCCGAGAGCAGAACAGCGAGGCTGATGCCCTGGCAAACCTGGGATCGTCCGCCGAGGAGGAAGACCTACTCCCCGGGGCCGTGGTCCAGTGAATCAAGTCCGTGGTTGAGGAAGGTCACACCAAAATCAAATCCACCAGCCTAACATGGGATTGGAGAAACAAATACATCGCTTATCTGAAGGACGGAAACTGGCCACCGACTCAAAAGAATCAAGAGCTTTACAAACCAGAGCGGTCCGGTTCTCTCGATGAAAATAGGGCCCTATACAGGAAAACGTTCAACGGCTCCCTAGCAGTGTGTATTGGACCGGGAGACACAGATTATATGCTCTGAAAGATCCACGAGGGCACCTGTGGAAACCATTCCAGGGCAGACTTCCTAGTTAGAAAGGTAATCAGAGCAGGTTACTATTGGGATAGCATGGAAAGGGACGCCAAGGAGTTCGTCCGGAGCTGCGACAAGTGCCAAAGATTCGCCCCCATGATCCACCAACCCAGCGAACAACTACATTCCGTCCTATCACCATGTCGATTTATGAAATGGGGAATGGATATTATTGGCCCTTTGCCAATGACACCAGGTAAAGCTAGATTCATTCTGTTTATGACTGATTACTTCCAAAATGGGTAGAAGCACATGCCTTCGAAAAAATAAGAGAGAAGGAAGTCATCAACTTTATATGGGAGCACGTCATATGCCAGTTTGGGATCCCATCCGAAATAACATGTGACAATGGGAGACAATTCATTAGGATCAAGGTAACACAGTTCCTTGAGGACAACAAGATCAAAAGAACCCTTTCAACGCCATACCATCTGTGTGCAAACGGCCAGGCTGAATCAACAAATAAAACCATTATTCTAAACCTGAACAAGAAATTAGAAAGCTCCAAGGGAAAATGGCGAGAAACTCTACCCGAGATATTGTGGGCATATCAGACGACTTAAAAATCAAGCATGAGCGAAACGCCTTTCTCTCTAGTATACAATATTGAAGAACTAATACTAGTAGAGGTCGGGGAGCCAAGCACTAGATTCTGACACGCCAGCGAAGAGACAAACCACAAGGCCATGTCAACTACCCTTGAACTGCTCGACGAAAGACGGGAGGCCTCACTGGTTTGGATAGCTGCCCAGAAGCAGAAAATCAAAAGATATTACAACCGGAGAACAAACCTCAGATACTTCAGCATCGGGGACTTGGTAATTAGGAAGGTTACACTCAACACCCAAAATCCCAATGAAGGGAAACCAAGCCAGAATTGGGAAGGGTCATATCCTGTCCTCGAAATAGTTGGCAAAGGCTCCTATAAGCTTGGCACCATGGAAGCCGAGCAACTCCCAAGCAACTGGAATGTGTCGATGCTCAAGCGCTATTACTGTTTGGGCCTCCGATCATGAAATACCCACGGGAGCCCCCGATCGAGCATCGCCCTCTCTTCCCCACAAACAGATTTTCACCCCGACACGGGTTTCCTGCTGAAAGGGCTTTTCTAACAAGACAACACGCTAGGCCAAGCAATTTTAAGGAGCCGAGCCCATATGGGTCGAGCTCATGAAAACGAGACAATATGTACTTACATCCTATATCTACTCCGAGCAATAAGAAATATATTTTCCGTATTTTTATCACGGCCTATATTTGCTTCAAGTAATAAAGGATATCTTCTCGGCATTTCATGTTTTGAGAAAGATTATTTCGAGGAAAATTCTTCTCCATCAAATAGATCCGATATACTCAGAGACTTAAACGGTTCAGCACCCCCACGACCCCAGGGTCAGGAATCTAGGCTCACAAAGCCCTCGTGATACAACTCCAAGTTTACAAAAGGCGACATTCAAGGCTAAACTGATCCAACATAATCAGAGACTAAATGTAAACAATTCGACAACTTGCACGACCCTAAGGTCAAAACTTCAAGCTCACCAAGCCCCTGAAAGGCAACTCCGAGCACACGAGAAGCTGTCTTCAAGCTTAAACATACTCGATGACTCGGAGACTGCTATTAATCACCATATAACTAGAAAAATTCGAAACTGTAAAACCCTAATGGGCAGCCTCGGCATAACCAGATTTATTCCACAAACTGTAAGACCTTAATAGGAATGACAGATTATAAAACCCCAAGAAGCATGGCAAATAGTAAGACCTCAACAGGCATGAAAATCCCGATATTTAGGATATACGTCATATTTGTAAGAATCCCTAAAGGGCATACACTCGACGTAGACGCTTAAACTATCACTAAGGGATAAAAAATGGCTATGTCCAAACATATACGACAACGGTCAAAACGACTGATACAACCTAAATAACGCGACTCGGGGATGCCCGACTGTTGCTAAAAAATCACAGGCCATCACTCCGATATACTTCGAAAGAGTCGGTTAAAACAGGCTTCCCTGCACAGGCAAAAATGAGCCCCGACAATTTCGGCTCAAAAAATGCAAAGCGTCGATCTACTCGACCTACTAGCTATGAACCTTACGAGGTGCTCGAATCATCGCCGACAATGACTTGAAATCCAGGTTCCCCTGGAACCGACGCGGGACAGACAAAATATTACTAAAAGACCTTAATGAGCGGATACAAAGCCTATACAAAGCCCATGGGCAAAAAATAGCATAAGAGCCATTGTCACCGGCTAAGCAAGCCTACAAGCCACATACTGAAAGGTCCCTACGACCAGACAATGTAAGAGCCATTTTCACTAGCTAAACAATCATGACAACTTGAGGATTAAAATGAACTCGAATCGTAACCCGATTTGGAGACCAGATCCAAAATAGTTAACTGTACGAAGCCTACGTGCCACATATCAAAAGGTCTCTACGACCAAGCCTCATAAATGCCATCATCGCTGGAGATTCAACAAAAGCTAAGGGTCGATTACAGCTCGAATCGCAATGCAATTTAGAGATTGGACCTGGAAAAATGCAGTATGCCTAAGGGCACGGCAAACATACTACCATTACTGAAAATGCAGTAGAATCTAAGGGTCAACTACAGCTCGGATCGCCACGCGACCGGGAGGCTGGGCCTAAAGATTACAATACGCCTACGGGCACGACATAAGTACTACTGTCGCCAGGATATCAATGAGATTTAAGGGTCGATTACAGCTCATATCACAATGTGGCTCGGAGACTGGACGCCAAGAGGCAAGGAATAAAAGCCATTGTCGCCAACCGAAAATCTATGGTAATTCGAGGGTCAATTACAGCTCGGATCGCAACGCGATCCGGAGACTGGGACTGAAAATTATAATATGCCTAAAGGCACAACATGAGTGCTCCTATTGCCAACCAGGGAATCGAGAAAACTCATGGGTCAATTATGGCTCGAATCACGGCTCAACTCGAAGACTAGACCCAAAAATAATTAAGCTACAAAAAGTCTAAGGGCACGACATAAATGCCATTTTGACTGGCCTAAGCAGGCCGCAAAGTAATACCGCAAGTCCAGTATTTTCTCACCAAAAGGGGGGGGGGGGATAAATCCACAAGATGGTTCCCTATACATATGCTAAAATAAAAGTGTTGTATACAAGCAGGGAGATCAACATGAAAAAACAACATAATCTAAATCTATCGCCGGTTCGGCGGCCTCAGAGATTGTATCCAGGCGATCACGGATCCCTTATAGGTCCCTTCTCAATAGTATATCCTCTCTCCAGGGACACCCCCATTTTAACACCACTCGAGTTGCCTTCCAACATGCCCTCGATGGTCAACCTTCGAAGGTCCGGCCGAACACAATCCTCGACTTGAGGAAAAACTGGGTTTGGCCCCTCATGGGTCCTCTCAACACAAGAGTCATCAGCGACCGCTCCCTCTCCGTGTAAATATATGAGCACCTCAGCCTTGACTCTAATCCGAAGTAGTGCAGCCACTAGCCCGGAAAGATAACTCCTGTAATTACCGCTGTCCTCCATTGCATCCTGAAGCAGGTGCTCAACCGAGGTGACTCTCCTCCTAAGATTGTCCCTCTCCGTGACCACCTCGTCCACATGACGACTAAGCTCGAAGATTTCAGCATCCTTGGCCCGAAGCTCCCCCCCAGCAAAAGTTTCTCCTTCTCAAACTGCATGAATCTGGGCCTAGGGGTTAGAAATAATAAAATCCCGCATAAACCAAAATGATAGTCAGAATAGGGGGTGAATAACCTGTTCGGTTAAAAAGTCTCTTTCATCTTCCCGGCAGCCCACCTCGTCCTGATACTAGGCGAAGGCCTAATTATAAAGTGCTTTAGCCTAAAATCATTTAAAGAGGTCAGGAGAAATAACATCGGAGCGGCCACAAATAAAGACAAGTGAAGTTACAGGCAAAGTTACCCGCTCACAAAGCCTGCCCATCTCGCCAAATATAGAGGAGGCGACAGTATCACAGTTACCCTCAATGACGGTCACAGGTCTCCCGAGGGCGTTTCCACCTTTGATCAACGTCCCTCCTTGGAAAGGTCCCGGTGAGGCTCATCCTGCAATCCGAATAGAAGCACTTCCCCCTCTAAATAATCAACAATCACCAACGGGCTTGCAGAGTGAGGTAGAACTTCCACCCCTCACTTATCCCGGTTCTCCAATAGTTCCTCCGGACAGCCTGATGAGGGCGTCCCAACTCGAGAAGGATTTTAGCCACCCGCCGAGTTAAGGTCAGTGCCCAATAGCCCGTCTATTGCCTCACCACCATAAGTATGGATTGCATCAGTAGCGAACTCTTGTTCAGAAGCATTTGTCCCTCCGACCCGAGGGGCAACCAATCTCGAAAGGCCTTCGGGCGGTGCCAAGAGGCTACTTTGCCCCTCACCTTTAACACAGGGATTTTTTACCACCTGAGAGGATGGGACTGATGAATTAACCTTGGGTTTCTCCACTTTGAACCTTTTGATCTCCGAGGGCTCGGCCAACATGCCCCTTTGCCTTTTATTTTCTTCTCCAGGTACCGAGACGTCCCCTCCAATGGGCAGCACCTCCTTTGTCAGTAGAATTCCTCCTAGGCCTATATAAATGTGGAGGTCAAACACACAGAAAAGATGGAGCCACTGGTAGCAAGGTGCACTAAAAAAACGCGGATACATCAAAGCTCGTAACTCACCATGGTCTTTTGCTTCCCACTAGGCCCGAGATAAATCCTGCCAAGTGCGATCGTTTTACGAATAGACTGAGTATAAACAACTTACCCAACTCTGAAGATCCGGCACTGCTCCAGGATAGATCGCTACGACTGAAAAGATAAAAGGAAAGAAATAATGAAATCAGAGACATAAAGAGGAAACTTCAGAGAGAAACAAAGGTCCCGAGTTCACTTACGCCTGCATTCCACTTCTCAGGGAATGACATCCCTTCTGCTAGGATCAAATTAGGCGTCCTAACCCGGACGAACTGACTTAGCCAACCGTCGTGCCAAAATTTCTCGGAACATGCAAAAAGGGATCTCGGGTATCGGCAACGAAGCCTAATTAATCCCCCACGAAGGAGACGAGGACTATACATCTGAATCAAATTATCCAGAGTGAAGCGCATCCCCTCTACCATGCCTGAGTAATGCCTAATCATATATACCGAGCGCCAGAACGAAGGATAAATCTGACCTAAAGTCACCTGGTAACTCCGGCAAAATTCAAGAATCACTGGGTCAATTGAGGGCAAAGACGGTCCCACCGGCCCCAAAGTGAATGAGCAGGTGTACACGTTCAGAAAACCAGCCCTATAAGCCGTGATGTCTTCATCCTGAGTAGGAATCTCCACAAGCACGACATCCCCCTACAACAATCAGTCCTCACTCTCTCGATATCCATTATGGAGCTGACATATCGAGTTACCAGCTCACGACTTCCTGACTTCGAGAAAGGTCTCTCAACTATGAAGTCTGAAGTCATCGCAAAAGGCCCTAGGATACACATCTCAAAGCGAGGCGGAGCGGTCACTTTGCCTTTGGAGAGGAAGAAGACGAGCCCACGGTCTCCTGAGAAATAGAAGTAGAAATGTTCGCCATCTTTGAGAAAAGTCCAAGAGAAGGAGAAAGGGAGGGAAGTTACGCTCCTAAAAGAAGAAGCGATGGGCCAGGAAAAACAGACTTCACTTGAGGGTTCTAGGTGCAAGATAAGACTCGAAAGGGGAGAAATGAATATTTATAAGAACATCATGGGTACATTATAGAAGGCCAACCGCCATGGTCAATGCTGGAATCCGCGGTATTGGTATATATTGCACGCCCTGGTGGCCCATAACTGCTCATAAAGACGACGGAGGAAGCAAGAGCCAGAACGTTTCCCATTTCTTTGCATCGCCCTTACTTTGAGAAACACGAAGATTATCAGTGTACGGTAAATCCGAGGGCCCGGATTCCCTGACATAGGGTTATCTCACGGTTATGACTTTCTAATCTCGAAGGCAAGGTCGAGACTCACCCTCGGGGTTCGCTTCAAGCTGATCCAGAAAGTGTTGCATTCCGACTAAAACTACAGGCTGTATCAGTTAAGGGGGAAGCTCCTGAATCACATGGCTCGACCTGACAAGGGCCGGCCTACCCAGAGCCTGTGCTGGGGTATCACATCAAGCCATCCATCTCTTTACTTTGTGCTTTGTCTCCACACATTTATGATCAAGTCTCTCCCCCTATATAAAGGGGGCTCGCTCCACCTTGTAAAGCGATTGATGTTGCTCCATTTTCTCCATAAGTGCAATAATATCTCTCTCTCTCTCTCTCTCTCTCTCTCTCTCTCTCTTTCTCTCTTTTCTTCTAAGCCATTTGTTCTCATTGGCCCGAGGCCACCTAGCATAATTATTTTCTTACTTGTTCTATGCCCGTCTAGCTATACAATGGCCATAAGGAGCCTTTCGTAAGCGTATCTCTGCTTGTTATCCCTTCCCCGATTGTCCCTGATAGCATGATCCTGGTTCGGACCTCGAACCCAAGGTCTCCATCAATCTACTCCACGCTCGGGCAACAGGCCCCTTCGGTTTTCTTACTGCCTTGTCTTAGCTTGCATTTTATCGTTATACTTAACATTTTTAGCATCAACTGCCCTCAAAACTAGCTTGGGAATAGATCACGTATTTTTAGAATCCCATTTACAAATTTAGTTGTTATTACCATTTTCGCGATAAACATAGGTCATTTTCACAAATCAGATTTGATAACTATTTTAAAGATCCGGGAACTAATAACATATAATTTATAAAAAAATATTTGTAGGAAGAGAATTGATAATCCAAAGAAGATGCAGATAGTTTGCTTTAGTGTGAAAAAAGAAGAAGATAATTTGGAAAGTTACGAGACATTACACAAAGAAAAGAACAAAACAAGAAAAGTCAATAAATTTTTTGAAAAGTTACAATATGATTCAAATATATGATATCTATAATTTATTAGGATGGTAAAAACTAGAAACAAAAATGAAAAGAAAAAAATTAAATTAGTAAAGGATAATTTTGAAAATTTAAATTTATATTGAGGATAGTTTTGACTTGAATAAATTAATTTTCTACTTCTGCTTCTGTTTCTTGGAAGAAGTTAGAGTTTTCTGCTTCTTCCCAAAAGCAGAAAAACTGCTTCTGCTCCTGGCAAAAGTACTTTTCTGTATTGGCTAAACAATTCAAATTTTTTAAAAAGTACTTTTGGCCTCCCAGAAGCTTGGCCAAATAGGCTCTTAGTTAGATGTACCGACGAGCTTTGCACTCCTTATTTTACTTTATTATTTAATTTAGGGGTCACTTAAATTTGTTTGAGATTTTTTATATATACACTTTGGATTTTTTCATTTTAGCACCTCAACTCAATCAATTGAGTACAAATAAACCTCCTCGTCAAAGCTTGTAGCTCAATTTCCTGACAGAAAGAACACGCCAAATGCAAAGATCATTTATTATTTTACTTGTGTTATCTGTGGGTCCCTTTTTTAAAAATTAATTTGTCAAAATTTCTTTTCTTATTTTACTTCTTTCATTATTTCTTCTACACATTTTAGCACCGCCATCAGAAAAAAAAGAATCCAAGGCATCACCTTATTGCCTCAATTAGTCATGAACTTTCATAAAATCCATTCCGTCTTTCACTTCTAAAAATCATAAAATTCATACCCCAAGTCAAAGAGTCGATGGGCAACCTTCTAAAATTTCGTCAAGGCAAAAAAGAGCTGGTGAGACAATGTCAAAGAAGGACATGAATGGTAAAATCCGAAAGAGAAGAAGAAGTCGGACTGCGTAAGTAGAATTTTTCGGCCAAAATTTGTCAATTTTTCGACGGTCTTTTTCTTTTCTCTATTTGTCTTCCATTTGAGACAGATACAAAAAAAAGAGAAAGGGAGTTAATGATGTAGCGCCATCAGATCTAATAGAATTTGATCCTTCACAGGTTCCGACATTTGAAAATAGATAGCTGTAAAGTTGACATTGGCCTGTTTGGATGCCTGCTTTGCTAATTCATGTGCAACTCGTTTTCCTTCACGGAAGTTGTGGTGAATTAGTAGGTTCCCCAACTTCGTCATCCAATGCATGCAATCAGAAATGATGTTATTATAGGAATGACAATTCTCTAATTCCAGTAATTGTGGGATATTCGCAGCATTTGTTTCAACTTCTATAGGTTCGTCAAATTGTGTTCCACTACTAGTTGTAATCCACATCTTAGAGCCTGGAGTTCCATGAATAGTGAAGTGTGCCCAAATGAGGTTTTGCTAAACCTAAGGATCCATTCACCTTGGAATTTTGGAAGACTCCACCAATACCTCCCTTTTTGTATAATTATTAATGAAAGCACCATCAAAATTCAGTTTAAATGGATGGATGGATGGGGGAGGAGGTGTTCATCGCACTAAAACATTATGGGGTCTAGCGTGATCACAATTAGGGATAGTGATACAGTGCATATACTCTAAGGCACGTGCATAGACGAGATTGCAGGTAAGTGGTTGGCATAATATCTGTGGAATACATTATTATTTCTATTAAGGATATTGAATGAAACAGATTTTGTGAGGTGGTACCTCCAAGGGCATTAATCCAGTTTAAATTTTCGAGATTTAACGAAGTGGTATCCATCCTAATTTCATTCCAAAAATGAAACGCATTGGGCATTGAAGGAAGATGTGAACAATGGTTTATACTTCTTGTCGACAAATAGTGACATAGGATCAATATGTATGCCAGTATGGCTAAGACACTGGCTTGTAGGTATATTGTGCATACATTGTCAAAGGAAGTGTTTTATTTTTTTAGACTATTAAGGTTCCAAATCCATTTAAATGAATTAATATCATAACTAGAGTTAGTTTAGTAGATAAGGGGTAGGGTGGATTTGGTGGAAAAGAAGCCATTTAAGGTTAGGGACCAACTAGGGGTATCTGTAGTAACATCAATATATGATATATCCGCAAAGCGGATAGTATTAATAATATAGTTGGATAGACCAAAGGATAATATGGATAGTTCTCATTTGTTATTTTTACCACATTGCTAATCCTAAGGTTAGATTCATTAAATGTTAAAGGGCCATATCATGCTTGGTGTGATTGGGAAAGGGAGCTAATTTTGAATTCGAGATGTTCTTCCTTTCCCAATAACCCACGAAAGGCTTTTGGAGCATATGTTCCAACCTACTAGAATATTGAGCCAGATGATGGAGCAATTGTTTTCCCTAAGGCGAGCACCATACTTTTTAATAAGAATATTGGTCCACAATGAGGAAGTATGAGTAAATAAATGCCAAAAAGACTCACTAGGAGGGCAATATTTTTGTGACAAGCTTTACGAAGAACAAGACCTCCGTTGTGCTTAGGGAAAGTGACCGTATCACATTTAAGATAGTGAATTTTCCTAGAGTAAATAGAAAGTCTCTTTGAATTTTATCTATACGCTTTTCCATAAGAGGAGGAAAAAGGAAATATTGCATGGTATAGTTTGTTAGGGCAGTGAGAGTAGTTTGAATAAGTGTGGCTCCACTAGCCAATGACAGAAAATTAGTTTTTCAATTGGCCAGGCACTTATTCATGTTATCGATGAGATGGCGAAAATCAAAAGTTTTAAGGTGGAAAATCACAATAGAAAATCCTAAGTATTTACCAAAAAAAATTATTAGCATTAATATTAAGGATATCAACTAATAAGTTTCTAGTCGATTGAATGCAACTTTTAGAGAAAACTATTTTGGATTTAGCAAAATTAATTTTTTGACCTAAGAATTGGCAAAAGGAGGATAAGTAGTGTCGGATCACGTGGACATGTTTTTCATTAGCATTGTCCGTTAAGGTAAGATCGTCTGCAAAAATAGATGGGATAAAGGGGGCATCTATGATCGGGTTTTGTGGGATTCCAAAGGGCAATATCAACTTGGTGGGTAATGTAAATAGATAGCAATTCCATGCACAAAATAACAATATAGGGGGACATGGGATCATCTTATCGAATGCCTCTCGAGGGATTGAAAAATTCAGTCTTAGAGCCAACAATTTGGGAGGTGGAGACGCAAACCATAATAAGCTTAGTAACTTTTGAAGAAAATTTGAAGTAAGAGTTTTTAAGATGAAAGACCATTCCATTGTATCAAAATCATTCCCTAAGTTGATTGTAACCATTAGCTTACATTTAGAGCTCTTCAATTTCGGGAAGTGATTAATAACGTTTTGAATAATGATTGCATTATCATACGCTCGTCTATCCTTAAGAAAACTGGACTGGTATAGGTTAATGAGTTTACCTAGGAATGTTTTAGTACGGCTAACAATAATCTTAGTTATTATCTCGTAAACGGTATTACAAAGTTATATGGGTGATGACATCCATACCGCACCTCAATAAGAGATATGATACGGTCGTACGCAATAATAGTTACCCAACTATAAGTCGGGGTCAAATCCACTAAGAGTTATAAGAGGTATTAGAAGATATATTTGAAGCAAGCAAATTGGTTATCTAGATTGCACTCCACTACAAAATTTTGTTTTCTACTTTTACTGTTACTCTAATGAATGCAAGCTAAAGAAATAGATTAGAGATAAATATTTTTTTGAGGTTTTTCCAAATAGGTTAAAGGCCTAGGGCTGTGACCATAACCTAGGTGTTTCGCTAATGAGATAAAGACATTAATGCTTGTTTTGTTGATTAGGGTGTATTATAGCTCTCAACTCTACATTAACTACTCAATACTACTCGGTCAGAGAGTGAATTTGTCGCACCCCAAGTCGGGGAGCGCGACCGGCGCTCAACTAAGTGGACCCGATCGAGCAAGCCTATTAGACACTTTCTACCTAACTCGCTTACGATCAAGAGAATGCACGTTTCCCTTAGTTGAACGGTAGAAGGATCGTCATATATGTATAAACATTTCTAATCTATTTCATTTTACTACATCATTGCTAAATTCCAAAATACATACATTATATGATTCAGAGGGAGAAGAGTCCAAAAGATAACATAATCCATTGACATTTCTAATACCCATATACTACTCACATAGTATCTATGGAGCCTCTAATTAGATACAAAAGAGCACTACAAAAGTGCCGGAAATAAGGTCCCGACTATATCTCAAGTACAACACATAAGGGACAAAAGATGTATGACCCCGAAATGAAATGGAGATCACCAAGAATGCTAGGAGGAGGATGTACTGCTAACGCCGATAAACATTGCCTGCCACGGAACCACCTACACCCATTTAAAATGCAACATCCTAAAAAAAAGGACGTCAGTATCGTTGAATGGTAGTAGTATATATAACTAAACACCATCTCACTAGAATGAATAATAATACAAGAAAAAAATAATCATAAAGTCAATAAAAGTCTTAAACAACACCACAACATCAAATTAAGAGTCACGTAAGCTTTCACTTAAATTTTCATAGCTTTAAGTTGGGATATCTTTAATATTGATACACCATTGTCCATAATATACCACATTCTTATGCTGAATAGGATCATGACCCAATTGGCTAGGTTGTCTTATTTGAGACATCAACCATAATCACAATTTTATTATTAAATTTTAGTTTCAATTTCTAGCACAATTACTACCATGTGTGCGGTATGGTATCCGATCACAGTTCGAACGATTAGGCCGTCTCACCGGAGACATTACCATTTTTTGTCAATTATCTCATTTCATACTTCTTTCACGTTTTTCAGTTCATCGGCACTAGTAACCAAAATTATTATATCATACTTGGCACTTGGCCGCATTTCATGATTCAAGTTCTTTTCCATATTTACACATTTTTATCATGTCAATAGCAATAAGGCTTTGCATTCAAGGCCTGATTACATACGTGACAAAATTAAAGACTGAGGCACATAGAGGCTTTCCACACCATTTGGCATAGTAATTTTTATTCAAATTTAGCTTGAAGTCCAGGCATTTATAGCACATATTTTATATTTTTAACACTTATTAAAATGATAAGATATTATGATGAAAGCAATTGGATACATGCATTCTACATATATCTTTCAACGGAAGTAAATTTAGGAATAGTAATTTCTACAACGATCAATTTGGGACTTACACTGATTTTATGAACACCAAGGGGTTCAATTCTAAGAAGCAGGATTTTTAGCTATACATATCTCAACAGAGCTTCCGTAAATTCTTCTATATTCCGAAACTGTTAGCCACTTCAATCTATTTTAGGAATATAACATGTTGAGCCAAAAATTAGAAAGATGATTATGATTCTAGCTCACTTGAGCATACTAACAAATACTAGGTGTGCATTATATTTTTAAGACCTTTTCTTAAAAATTCTGTCATTCCTCAACTCATTCTTAGTTCACAACCTGCCCCACATACTATAAAAATACATGCATGCAAGATAAACACTCTCAATCTCATGAATTACCTTACTAATGGCACATTCTAGTTACATTTTGAAATTAGGAGTCTGAGTGATAGAATCTTATTTCATGGGAAGAAGACCTAGGTGCCTCTATTGATAATCTCCAAGGTTTAAGCAAGAATTGAAGAATTTTTTTGTTATGATGAACACTATCTCCCTCTAGGACTCTCTTTCTCACTCTAAAGATATTAGAAAAAAGACTCAAAATGGTCTAAGGCATATGTTTTAACGACATAGGATCGGGTTTAAAAATTAGAAATTCGGAGTCCCAACACCATATCTGCGGTCGTATATGCGACCGCATAATGCATATGTGGTTCGCAGAATGGGCCCGCAAAATGGACCTAAAGAACTGAAAATTTTTTGCCTTAGTCTACGACGAGTCTGCGGTTCGTAGACCTATTCTGTGGTTGCATAATGCGTCGCAGAACACCCATCCGGGAATTTCTATGTGGGGATTTGCAATGGGTTATGCGGTCTGCATAATGATTATGCGAACACATATTAGTTCCAAAATTATCTCAAATCTTTGCTTCACTCCGTGGCAGATCTGTGGTCATAGAATTGGCCGCACAAAATGCCTTGAACTTTCGAGAGTTTTCTTCATCTCACCAACACACTGCTAAGCCCCGCGAAGAATCTCTACTATTTTTGACACATAAGCGTGACTCAGCACCATAAAGTTTGGGGATTTTAGGTAAAATCTTACGAGGTTTTATAGATTTTACCCAATTTGGCTTCTCACGTCCAAATGGGTATCAGCCAAAACAGTTGATAAGAGTTCAAGTCGGATTCTTTCTATCTCTAGTTTGAACACTTTTATTAGGTTAATCAATCTCTCAATTAACCCAATTCCTTATTAGCTAGGTTATCCTAGACTAGATCCCTCTTTCTCAAGTAGAGACTAAGTCAAATAGGCATGAATCAATACTTGCAACCATCAATTCATAAATTGAAGCATAGACTAAGCTAAATAATCAACACCCAATCATAAACAAGCACTCAACTAAATATCCATAAAGTTTACACACTAGGGTTGAGTTACAAACCTAGTAAAAATCTAGCTACTCATAATGGAATTTGGAGAAAATAAAGAAGAAAAGCTAATTAAACTCATAATGAAAGATTAAAATAATGAAATCTAACGTTAAAGCATTCAAATAAGCTAAAACTTCCTTAAATAGTAAAAAGAAATGGCTACGACAACTTTGAATGTTCAAACTTGACTTAATTTTGTGAAACTCATCTATTTATACTAGGCTAAAAATAACGAACCAAAATGTTCCTCAGGAGGTTCTGCAGCTGCACAATTCCATATGCGGTCCACAAATTTCTTCAGTTGGCAGGAAGGAGGAGTCTGCAGCCGCACATTTCTGGATTGCCGCTGCGAAGAAAAATTCTGCGGCCGCACAATTCTTGTGCGGTCTGCACTTTCACAAGGCTTTAGAATTTGGACTTCTGCACATTCTCTAAACTTGAAAATATTTGTCAGTGCAATACCAGTTTTACGGCCGCACAATTTATGTGCGATCCCTATATTGCTGAAAATCCTGTCGAAAGACCAACTTTGCTTCTGCACTCTTTATTGGCTTGTTCTTCGGAACACTCATTTTTGAGTCTAAATTCATCATGAGAGGCCAAACTTCCAGAACTCCTACAATTTGCATAATTTTATTAGTTTTGGGAACACAATTCGATACTTTCGGAGTAAGACACAAGTAAAAAGGTGCTAATAAGCAGTCAAAATTCTTATTTATCAATTCCCCCAAACTTAAGTCTTTGCTTGTCCTCAAGTAAATAAATTAGTTTCCACTCCCAAGAGTTAAGGATCATTTCAGCGGGTCAAAGGCGAGCCATTCACACATCAGTTGGGACTAACAATTACCCACACGACTTGATTATTAGTAACAAGGCGACAAGTTAAACATTCATGCACGTATAGTTCTAATGTACATTTGAGCTTAAAATCCTATCGAAAGACCAAATTTGCTTCTGCGCTCTTTATTAACTTGTGCTTCGGAACACTCCTTTTTTAGTCTAAATTTATCATGAGAGGCCAAACTTCCTGCACTCCTGCAATTTACATAATTTTATTAGTTTTGGGAACACAATTCGATACTTTCAGACTAAGACACGAGTAAAAAGGTGCAAATAAGCAGTCAAAATCCTTACTTATCAACTCCCCCAAACTTAAGCCTTTTCTTGTCCTCAAGTGAATAAATTAGTTCGCATTCCCAAGAGCTAAGGGTCATTTCAGAGGGTCAAAGGCGAGCCCTCACACATCAGTTGGGACTAATAATTACCCACACGACTCGATCATTATTAACAAGGTGACAAGTTAAACATTCATGCACGTATAGTTCAAATGTGATAATTGAGCTTCAAGAATCAACTTTACTCGTCAAGGACTCTTGCCCTATTATGTAGGCCATGGTAGACTCCAAACGCTTCCTCCTCTACTTTCCATTTGCCAAGCTGACTTAAGAAATTTAGCACTCAATCCGAAGATTCATGAAGGGTTCACTCATCTCTCACAAGAGAATGTCACAAGTACAGCTTTGAGTACCATAGACTTGACCCTCAAGTAGATCGCCACTAATGTAAACTTACACAGTTTGAAATAAAGTAGGACTTCTTTTGGGATGTAATGAAGACTTTTGGGTTAGGGGCGGATACCGTATGGGTAAGTGGTTAAACCTTTCCTTAAGTACTCCATTTTTCATTTCTCGATTCACCCTTTCCAATTCTTAGAGGCACTTTCTCCTCATTAGGGGACGAGAGAGATTTAACATCACTCTTTCTTGTTCATTTTTCATTCTTTTTCTCCCTTTTTTATTTCTCAATGTTTGGGATCATTACCTCTTCTTTGGATCCATTCAACCCTTCAGCTTATTCATTTTTTGCATTTTTCTTTTTCTTCTTTTCTTTTCTTGCCTTCTCTTCTAATAGAGATCATTACTTTTCTTTTTTTGTACCTTGATACCTTTTTTTAGCTTACTCATCTCTCCCCCAAACTTACATTTTAAACCACTTGTTTCACAAGAGTGTTAATGTCACAACCCGAATTTTCCACCATCGGGATTGTGATGGTGCCTACTCATAGTAGCTAGGCAAGCTAACTTAGTTACCTTTTCATCATTAAATAATTATCTTAACAGTCTAAAGCATCAATATAAAATATTAATTCTAATGAGAACAATAGCGGAATAGTCATTAAAACCTCTACCCAAGATTTGGTGTCATATTACTCACGAACTACTAAAGATGTACTAAAAACAATGGTCTGAAAGAAATATATAAGTTGTCTGTCTCGAAAATAATGAGGTAACAGTCTAATAAGAAAAAAACATAGAGAAGAGACGCCGGGCCTGCGGATGCCTGCAAGGCTACCTTAGTCTCGTAAAAATGAAAACATGCTCCCGCACTAATGCTGCTGCTGCTTCTCAAAACCTGGACCTGTGTAAAAAATACATAGAAGTGTAGCATCAGCACAACCGACCCCATGTGCTAGTAAGTGTCTAGCCTAACCCCGACGAAGTAGTGATGAGGCTAGACTGGACACCGCATAAAACTGTGCAGTTATAAATATACAACGGAACATCGAATACAAGGTAATTAACAACATGGGAGGGGAAACATGCCAAGGGAAGATACAATATCAACAGTAATCCCAAGTAACAAACTAGAACAGCTTAGGCTCACAATAAACAAGGAATCAATACTCAATACAAACACATAGCATCAATAACTGTTGCGGCGTGCAACCCGCTCCACAAATATCACTGTTGCAGCATGCAACCCACTCCACAAATATCACTATTGCGGCGTGCAACCCGCTCCACAAATATCACTGTTGCGGCGTGCAACCCGACCCATACCATTTATCAGGTATCACTGTTGCGGCGCGCAACCCGACCCTCATATATCATTGTTCAATGTTGCGGCGCGCAACCCGCTCCTCAATATCATTCAATATTCTGACTCTCCAAACAACAGTCACAACTAAGGGACATAATAATAAGCAAACATTTGACAAAAATCCCGGCAAGGGAATAGAATCCAACAAGTTCAACCAAACGTCCCGGCAAGGGAAAAAATCAACAACGCTTTCCTTTTATTACTTTTCTTATCTTATAATTCACTCTACCATTTTGAGCCAACGCTCCAAATCATCCAGTCATTTCATATACTTTCAATATTCGTATCGCAATTCGAGCCAATGCTCCCAGGAATCAAATAATTATTTTACCGTTCACATGTTATTCACAACGTATAGAATTTCTCCAATAAACACGGAGTTCACAACCAAGTCATGGAAATCACATTATAAGGACTCACGGTCATGCTAGATACCAATGTATGGATACTCATCACCATGCCTATACATCGTACTCGATCACATAGCTATTAGCAACAAGACTCGACTCCTATTCCCTCAAGCTAGGGTTAAACCAAACACTTACCTCAAAGCCTTGAAATCCACTTAATCCTCAACTATTGCTTTACCTCGCGGTTCCATCTCCAATTCGCTTGAATCTAATCACAAATTGTTCAATTACTTTAATAAACACTATATGAATCAATTTGAATTCATAAAAATGATTTTTCCATGTTTTTTTCAAAAATTCCAAAAATGCCCCCAGGACTACATGGTAAAAACCCGAGGTTCAGACCAAAACACGGTTACCCATTCCTCCACGAACTCAAATATGTAATTTGTTTTGAAATCGAACCTCAAATCGAGGTCCAACTCCCCCAATTTTAGAAACCCTAGGTTCTAGCCTAAGTTCCCAAATTTCCCCCTTAAAAATCTTTGTTTTGAAGTTGAAATTATGTTTAAAGATGATGAGAGTAAAGAAAATCAGTTAGAAATCACTTACAAATCGTTTTGAAGAGGAAGAATCGTTTGAAAAATCGCTTCTTATGTTTTTGGGTTTTGAAAAAGTGTAAAATAACTGAAAATCTCGGATTTATATACTTCACTGAAGAACCGGCTCGGACCGCACAAAAATGTCCCGCGGCCACGACGAGGAAGGGAGGGAAGACGACTCTCTGAACCTACCCAGTGCAGACCGCACAATTTTGGTGCGCAGCCGCGCTAGTGGACTCGCACCTAGGACCTTATCAGAATCTCCCAGCACGGACCGCACAAACTTGGTGCGCGGCCGCGCTAGTCGACCTGAAATCCACTGGTCCTCTGAACCTAGCCACGACCGCGGCCGCGCGACTTCTAGCGCGAACCTCGCAGTGATGTGTCGCGGCCGTGCCGGGGGTCTGCAACTGAACCTGCAATATCTGCTAGGTCCAAGACCCTCCCGGGACCTACTCAAAACTTACCTGAGCCCTCGGGGCTCCAAACCAAACATGTACACACCCGCAAAAACATCCTGTGAACTTACTCGCGCGATTAAATCGCCAAAATAACATCATATACATAGAGTCAAGCCTCAAAACTCATGATTTTCTTCTAAACTTCATAAACTTTCAAATTTGGAACTTATAGTCCGAAACACGTCAAACGACGTCCGATTTTGACCAAACTTCACAGAAAGTGCTTAAACAATATATAAGACTTGTACCGGGTGTCGGAACCAAAATACGAGCCCGATACCACAGTCTTTTAATCAATTTTCATTAACAATTTCAGAAAACAATTTAAAAGAAAATTTCTTTTACCCGGGTTCTGGACCTCGGATTTCGACTCCGTGCACATGCCCGAGTCCCATATTTTTCTACGGACCTTTCGGGACCGTCCAATCTCGGGTCCGGGTCCGTTTACTAAAAATGTTGACCAAAGTCAATTGTAATCATATTAATATCAGAATTCTTCAAATTTTTCACAGAATTCACATATTTCAACATAAAAGCTTTTCGGCTACGCGCCTGGACTGCGCACGCAAATCGAGGCAAGTAAAAATAAGGTTTTAAAGGCCTCGGACGCATGAAACGAGTGAGGAAATAGGTGATGACCCTTTGGGTTGTCATAGTTAAGGAAAGCTCGAGTGCTACGAGAGGGTCACGAAAAAATGGGTAAAAGCTTATAATATGGTTATCTAATGAGAAAGGCTAGAGGATAAAAAAGGTTGACTAGGTATAATGACATTGATTATCAATAGAAAACTCAAATGGGACAAGGAGATCCTACAATCACTTCTTAAACCTAGCAATACTTAGGATTTCACCTTGAAACAAATTCAGGGCAAGTTTTAGACCCTTCGCACGAATACTTGGACTAGAAATAATTCATCTCACCACTCATGCAACTAAATGTAAAAGAGGATAGAGTCGAGGGCCCACAACGACCACATTCAATTATAAAGATTACTATGGTCCAATTAAACCTCGATGATTTCCAAAGTCAAAACAAGAGTCACAAAGCCACTAACTAGAGCTCTTTCTTTCAAAAAACTTGTCTCTAACCATAAGCACATAATTAAGTGTGTTGGTGCCAATTGAAGCGATTGACTCTTTGAACATGACTTAGTTAGGTCTTTTTATTCATTACTACTACTATTATTACCTAAACACAAAAAGGGACTCATTCCGTTAAGAAGGTTGTCACGCCATCAATCATAGGGACGGGTCACCCAGTTTACACAACAACTACCTTTAGAAAGAACCGCGATGTTAAGAAAATCAAAGGCTTATTATCTACTAAAGCATAAAAAAAAGCTACGAAATCAAACAAGAACTAATAAGGAAACAAAAATAAAGAAGTTAATGAGCAAAAACAATTGAAGATATAATAAATATACATGATGAGAGAGAGAGAGAGAGAGAGAGAGAGAGAATATATATACATAATAAGAAAAGAGAGAATATTATCAAGTTATTACAGGCCAAATGTCTCAGAATGTACCAAATGTAACAAATAAAACTCCACCCCTTCCCCTGAATAAAGATAAGCATTGTCCCTAATGCTTAACAAAATAAGAGTAAAGGAGAAAAAGGTAAAGCAAACTCCCTATGGCTCCTTGGACATCTCTTTGTCCTCAACAATGTCATCACCCTCTAGCTCAGCCAAATGGATCTCATCATTCTCGACTCTAGGTGTGGCTGGGTTGGCAAATATCTAACGTACTGGCTCAATAGTGTTGGCAGCAAGGTCTAGCTCTTCAGACTGGCCAACTGGTGCTACCGGTGCAGATGGGGCTGAAGGATCAAATGCTGACTAGAGCGGGTCAAGTAACATGTCAAAAGGAAGATCTCTGACTGTAGCAATTCTTTTCACCTCTTTTCGGAGCTTATCCGCCATCTTCTTGCTGGCTTAGGACTTTCTCATCTTCTTTACTTATTTTCCCAACTCTTCAATCACTGATGCGTATTGTACCAAGGTGTTCATGATTGTCTTCTGGCTCTCCAGAAGCTTCTTTAGTGTCTTCCCAATAGTTGGGGGAAGTTGAGGTGCTTGAGCAGTAGACTGTGCAGAAACAGTAATAGGTAAGGCAAAAAACTTTGCAGTGGCTATCTGTATCCAGTAGTTGAGACTCACCAATGTCCAGGAGAATCGCAGTGCGGGAAGTAGGACAGTAGGCATGGGCATTGGCTTTAAATCCAAGGTAGAAGTTGTGATAGGAGTTGTAGCAGGGGATATAGATGATGGTGGAGGCATAGCTATGGAACTGGAGGAAGGCTCGACTGAAATGGATGGACCATCAACTGTTTCAACAACTACCATGACTAACTCATTAGACTGGCATGTGGTGGTATAAAGCTAAACTTTCATTTTCGGGTTGTTCGCATCCATCAGTGAGTACTAAGAGAAAGGCTTCTTCGACTTTATCTTTTTATCATATTCCCTCGGCTCTACATTAGCATCTGTGAGATATTCTATAATGGTATTGGAATACAGGTAGGCCTAGTCATCTTGCCAAGCAATCACTATATTGTTGGACGATATCACAACACCCTCATTGATAGGGTACCCGGTCATAATAGAAGCAACCAGAACTGCCCGAGGAATCAGAAGGTGAGACTCATTTTGGCTCGGTTCCAGTCTGTTGCAGACAAAGGTTTTCCAACCCTTTGCCTTGAAACTCAAAGTGCTCCGGTGGATAGGAACCCCAGCGGCAATACATGATGGTGGTGGCCCTGGTGCTGCTAGAATCTCCGCTAACCAAGGTCGGACTGCGTCTCCCAATGCACACTTTTCCAAATATTCTTGTGGCTCAACATCTTCAAAACCCAAGTACATATTGCGTGTATATTGGTCAAACCTCATTGTGAGGTTACACACCTTGTTCACCTTTGTCCCCTTTTTGATATATGCCATATTGGTGTAGAATTCTTGGACAAGGTACTCCTTGGCATCTACTATCATATTGACCTTGCAAGCATATGAACTATCATATCAAGAATAGGTAGAATCTTTGGATCCTACACCAGATGTTTTGTGATATTTGATAATTCTTAGAGAAGGCTGATTATGCCCACTGCCAGGGAGGCCAGTAAAATCTCAAATTGCCCTTTGTTAAAGCTAAATTTAGAGTATAAATTAATGCAGTAAGATTAACAAATAAGGAATGTCAAAAGTGATTTGTAGCCTGCAACTGTTGGCAATATTTAAAGGCCATTTTTCTTTCTCTACCTCTTTGCTCAAGGAGACAATAATTCACTCTTTCAACTTAACAAATATCAAAGAAAGATGAGTAAATATAGATATATGCTTGTCTTCTTGACCAAACAATCATCTTTCCTGATTTTAAAAAAAGTTTCTTCTTATTACTGCACTACTTGAAGAAAGTAGTTCTGGTTGCGATGTACCAGCAATCTCAGCTTTGATTCGGAAGACGATAGTCTCCAACTTCAGATGACTTGTTGAGTGAAGATTTCTAACTATAAATGCAAAGCTTGGTGGCAACCAATTTCAATTCAAAAATTACCTCATGTCATAATAATACAAACTCATTATCTAAACTAAACTAACTCACCAATGTAATGAACATCTCTTGCTAAGTTAGTGTTCATCCAACATAACCATACAGAGCAAACGTTGCAATTTCAAAATCTTACAATCTATAAAAAGAAAAAGAGAAACTATCTTTAAATGCATTAAACCATATATCAAAACAAGATATAAGTACTAAAAGATTCAATAGCTGACTATCAAGTTTATCAATGAGAAGAAGCTTAGAGAAGAGGACGTATGAGCAAAAGAAGATTTGGAGTGAAAAATAACTGTTTTCTCATTTCTTCTGTATATGGTACTGTACACATTCACGTATATATATAGTATTCTAACTAACATCTTTAACTAACTATCTTTTGCATAAATAGCCATTACATTTAACACCTAGCTACTTATTACACATATAGCCACTATCAGCTTATACTCTCAACACTCCCCCTTAAGCTGATGATGCGAATATATTCTGGACTCCAAGCTGATTCAGCAGAACTTCATGTTGAGCCTTTCCAAGGCTTTTGGTCAGTAAATCTGCCAGTTGATCCTTTGTAGAGACATGATGAGTTTTGATTGTTCCTTACTTATTTTTTCCCTTACAAAATGACAATTAATATCTATATGTTTGGTTCTTTCATAAAATATTGGATTTGCTGCTATTTGAATAGTAGCTTTGCTATCACAGAACATGTCAACAGGTTGTTGCACCTCAACTCCCAATTCCTTAAACAGTCCTATCAACCAAGTAACTTCAGCAACACATGATGCCATGCTTCTAAATTCAGCTTCAGCTGAGCTTCGAGCTATAGTTTCCTGCTTCTTGGATTTCCAAGACACCAAAGCTCCTCCAAATTTCACTAGATAACCAGTAACTGATCTTTTGGTCTGTAGACAAAAACCCCAATTAGAGTCACAAAATGCTTGTAGTTCTTTAGCTGCAGCGGATGGTATTAGGAGCCCCAGGCCTGGTGAAGTTTTCAAATATCTAACAATTCTCAGGGCAGCCTCCATGTGAGATTGTTTTGGAGCATGGATAAACTGGCTAAGTACTTTTACTCCAAATGAGATATCTGGCCTAGTCATGGTAAAATACGGGGAGCCTTCCTACCAATCTTTGATATTCTCCAGCATCTTCTAGTGTAGGGTCTTCATGAGGTGCAGTGTTTCTGAAAGCTTTGTCAAATTCTATTGAAGTAAGCTTTTGGTCGCATTCAAGTAGAGTTCTAGCAGTTTTAGCACCTCCCAGGCCAAGCTCAGAAATCAGCTCCAATGAATACTTCCTTTGGCACATATGTATGCCTTTGCTTGACCTTGCAAATTCAATGCCTAAGAAAAACTTCAATTCTCCTAGATCTTTCATTTTGAACTTTTTTTTGTAGATCACACCTAGTCTTCTTTAGGAGATCATTGTTGGATCCTGTGATGATTAGATCATCAACATATATAAGGATCAAAACAATATCACTTCCTTGACATTGTATGAAGAGTGAATGATAAAAATGACTTTGGACAAAGCCAAGCTGCTGCAAAGCTTCAGTGAGTTTTAGGTTCCACTGTCTTGGTGCTTGTTTTAAGCCATATAATAACTTCTGGAGTTTGCAGACTTGATTGATCTCCCCCTGTCTAGCAAACCCTTCTGGAATAGTCATATAAACTTCCTCTAAAAGATCCCCTTGCAAGAAAGCATTGTGTACATCCATTTGATAGATGAACCAATGCTTTGAGGCTGCCATAGCAATGACTGATCGAACAGTAACCATTTTGGCAACTGAAGAAAAGGTTTCTTTGTAGTCCAACCCAGCTTGCTGACTATAACCCTTGGCTACTAGTCTTGCTTTGTATCTCTCCACTTCTCCTGAGGACCTATACTTGACCTTGAAGACCCATTTTCACCCAATTGCTGCTTTACCTTTAGGGAAATCAACAATAGTCCAGGTGTTGTTGTCCTCTAGTGCTGCAATCTCTAGTTTCATGGCGTCAATCCACTTTGGATCTGAAGCTACTTCCTTATAGCTAGTAGGCTCTACAAAGGATGAGTAAGAGTTTAAGGTTGTCTTATATGGTAAGGCTAATTGGTCATAGCTAATATAGGAGGAGAGAGGATATGCACAATTAGATTTCTTTGTGGTGATAAAATCCTGTATCCACAGAGGTTGTTTTACTGTTCTACTATATTTTCTGAGGGGTTCAAGTTGGGAGGAAGGTGCAGTAGATGGAGATAAATTGGTGGGAAGTTCTGTTGGACTGTCATTGATAAGAGAGGGTGCTATACTAATGGGAGGTGGTTCAGTCATACTGATAGAGGGAGGTTCAGTGAAATGTGTTTCCAAAGGCTGTTCATCCTGTATGGTTTGGGAAGGGGATGTGGTAGTAGAGGAGATATTAGGACTGATCCTAGGAGTTTCAGTGTCAGAAACAGGTTCAAGTACTGGGAATAAGGGTAGAGTAGAAGGTTTGAAGTGTTTGAAAGGAAAAAGATCTTCTCTGAAAACAACATTTCTACTTACAAAAAATGATCTACCATGCATATCATAGAGTTTGTATCCCTTTTGAGTAGAGGAATATCCAATTAAGGTTACAGAAATGGCTCTAGGAGACAGCTTATCAGTGATGTTTGGGTTTGATGCATAGGCAAGGCACCCAAAGGTTTTTAGATGATCAAGGTTTGGAGGGTGTGAATATAGTAGGTGAAATGGAGATTTATGATGTAGAGTGGAAGAGGGTAGCCTGTTCAGCAGATAGACTGCAGTATCAACACATTCTCTCTAAAACTTAGATGCACGGCACCTTGAAATATTAGAGATCTGGCTATGTTGAGAATAGATCTATGTTTCCTTTCTACTACATCATTCTGTTGAGGTGTATAAACACATGAACTTTGATGCACAATCCCATTCCCTTGAATCGGCTCTGTCATTTGAGAGTTAAAAAACTCACAGCCATTATCTGTTTTTAATGTTTGAACAGAAGAGTTAAATCTATTCTTTATCAAGGCAAGAAATTGCTTCAACACAACAAAAGTTTCAGCTTTATTATTCAGCAGAAAAATCCAAGTGTACCTAGAGAAATAATCCACCAGTGTTAGAAAATACCTCTTCCCATCATGCGTAGGTACTCTATAAGGGCCCCAGACATCCCCATGAACCAACTAAAAAGGCTTATTTGAAATAGTGGTACTAATAGGAAATGGAAATTTAGACTGCTTCCCTAGAGGACATACAGGACAATGATGCTGCTTATCAAGTTTACAATTTTTCAAAAATTCTATTTTTCTGAGCATATCTAAAGGAGCATGGCCTAATCTATTATGCCATACAAACAGTGGAACATTAGTATACACAGAATAGCACTTCTCCATACTATCAGCTTCTTGTAATTGTGATTGAACAGGTGATGCAGTAGGAGTAGGAGCTGACTTCAGATAATACAGTCCACACTCTTCTCTACCAATCCCCCTCACCTGCCCACTGAAGAGGTCCTGGAATAGGCAAAAATCAGGGAAGAATGCAGCACAACACTTCAGTTCTTTTGTCAACTTAGACACAGACAAAAGATTAAACTTGAAGTCGGGAATATGTAACACATTTTCTATGTTCTGATTTCTGAAAATTCTAGATGTTCCTGTGTTTGATATTGATACCTCATTACCATTTGGAAGATGTACTTTACCTCCTTTCAAACCAGACTTCTTATCTATTTTAGTCAACAACTTAGAGTTCCCTACCATGTGATTGGTGGCTCCTGTATCAATTATCCACCTATCCTCAACTATACTGGATAGGAAGTCAAATATACCTGCTGCTGTTGGTTGAGCAGAGCTTGATGATTCTTCATTTGCTTTCCCAAGCATATGAAGGATTTGTTGATACTGCTATGGAGTGAAGTATGCTGCAGAGTGAGGTGTGACTGCTGGATAAAGTTGGGGCTGAATTCTCTCCCCATGGTTTCCTCTAATGTTGTTACCTGAAAGGTTATCTACTGAACCAACATCATGATCTCCCTTAGTAGGCATTAATGTGCCTGAGTCACCAGTATTTCCTGCAAAGTTAGCTGTAGGAAATGTATTTCCTTTCTTCTTATGTTTAAAATCAGCCGGATAACCAATTAGTTTGAAACAATTCTCTCTAGTATGCCCCTTATACTTGCAGTAATCACAAACCAGATTAACGCTCTTCTTAGGCCTTTGTTGGAAACCACCTCTAGCAGACATCAATGAGGTGAACTCTGAGTTCTCTGCAGGATTAGTGTAAGCAATTGCCCTTTGGCTTTTCCTCTCCATCATCATAGAATATGCCTTGTTAACAGAGGGAGCTGGTGTCATCATGAGCAATTGACTTCTCACTTACTCATGAGACTCATTTAGTCCTATAAGAAATTTTAACAATTTCAACCTTTCCATAAACACAACAAATTCACGTGATTTCTCACAATCACACCCAGGAATTGGAGCTACACTATCAAACTCTGCCCACAACTGCCTCAATTGTGAGAAATAGGAGGATATCAAACTAGTTCCTTGACTTATTGTTGCAATGTTCTTGTGGATTTCAAATATTCTGGAGAGATCAGCTTTATCAATACTCTCTCTTAAGTCATTCCACACAACACTTGCATTTGACGAGTAAACGATTCCACTAAGCAACTCAGGCGATACACAGTTCATAATCCATGACAGGACTATGGCGTTGCATCTATCCCATAGATCCACTAGATTAGGGCCGAACTTTACTCGCTTACAAGTGCCATCGATGAACCCTAATTTGTTCCTTCCTAAAATAGCAATTCGCATCGCTCGGCTCCACACCGAATAATTTTCTGGACCTCGCAATTGTAGCGCGATCAAAATTGCACCAGAATTATCATTTGAAGTCAAAAATAGAGGATGATTATGACTTAACTTTTCAGGAGCTTCATTGTCAACTTCCGCCATTGCTAAGCTTCAACTGTGGAGCTTGAGCTTTCGAAATTGAGACAATTGAGCTTGAATTTTGCAACTACTTCGATGATTTGAGAGCTAGATCTGAGCAGTAGGCTCTGATACCATGTCAAGTTTATCAATGAGAAGAAGCTTGGAGAAGAAGACGTATGAGCAGAAGAAGATTTGGAGAGAAAAACAACTGCTTTCTCATTTCTTCTATATATGGTACTGTACACATTCACGTATATATACAGTATTCTAACTAACATCTTTAACTAACTAGCTTTTGCATAAATAGCCATTACATTTAACACCTAACTACTTATTACACATATAGCCACTATCAGCTTGTACTCTCAACACTGACATCACAGAAGGAATACCGCAAAGGACCAAGAAGCTCCATTTGTTAACTCTTCGCAAATTTTGAGGTTGAGATTGCAGAAAAAGAGGTTTTAATGAATCATCGAAGAAAATGAAGTGCAAAAAGATGAGATTACATGTCTTATCCCAAAAAAACGAGGAGAATATATGCTTACACCTTAGAAAACATGGGCAACAAACTTTGGCTCCAAAAATATGAGGATATAATTTGGTTAAAGCTCTACAAAGCTCGCCTATTTTCTGCTTGTTTGTTGAATATATGTTGCTTAGATGTCCTTCACATTACATTCATAGCATGTCGTCTGCTGGTATATCGTAACCAGAACTACTTTCTTCAAGTAGTGCAGTAATAAGAAAAAACTTGTTTTAAAATCAGGAAAGATGATTGTTTAGTCAAGAGACAAGCATATATCTATATTTACTCATCTCTCTTTGATATTTGTTAAGTTGAACGGTTAGAAAAACCTGATATTTTATGCTTCAATTCCAATTTGAGTCTTGATTTATCACTTGAAACATACCAATTATGTGTATACTAATGTTCCTTTTACAGAAGATATTCTTTTATAGCTTTAGAGGACAATTGTTCTGTTTACTCTAAGTTAAAGTTCCATGTGTGACTTATACAAAATAACAAAATAAACCTTTTCCTCTTCTTTTCTCGAACCGAAGTTTACCGTTCCAAAACTTTTCTAATTTATTTTCTTATATTCTTGTAGCCTTGTTGATGTTGCTTGATAACACCTGATGAATTTAGACTGCTTTTGGGGTAAGCAATTTAACCATAGCTAGTGTAAATTGACATATATGATTTTACCAATAGTTATTAATTATCGTCTTTTCAAAATTTTTACTTACAAGTTTTGAAGATTGAAGCTACAAGTCAAGATGAAAGTTTAGAAGAAACACAAGCTCATTATTATTTTGCTAAGGATGTTACGTAAAACATGATATCATCGTCTCGCCCAGGATGTTAGCTAAGTTTTTTTGTTAAGGTGTTGACCAAATATTGAAACTGTATAACATCATGCGATGTTAACACTATAATTAATAACTTTTTATATAGCAATTTGACATTTATTGATAAAAATAACATTTTTGTATCATCAAGCTTTAGGACTGCTTGTGGTAGTAAGAGACTAGAAATATGGTCGACATTAAAGTTACTATAATTATTTAAATAGGGACCAGTGTTGCTCGTCTCTAAAAGATAATTTACGACCAGTAAAAGGTTGGTCGCTAAAAATGGTTAACGGCCGGAAAAAAATATATTTTCCAAAATATAATTATTGTCTGTTAGGGAGGAGAATGCTAGTCGCTAAAACTGTTTGACGACGGGCAAATATATAGTTTTCATAATATATTTATTATCTATTAGGGAGGAGAATGCTGGTCGCTAACACTTTTTAACGACGGAAAATATATATTTTTCATAAAAAATTAATCGTCTACTGGGACGAGATTTGTAGTCTCTAAAGGGTTTTAATGACCAGATGTTTTATCCGTCTCTAAAAATATTTAACAACCAGGTTTCTTGCCCCATCGATGTTGACCTTTAGCATCGGAAGCTGTTACGACGGGTGGGTACCGGCTTATTCCCGTCGTAATTGCTCTTTTAGGACCAGATTTTGATCTTTAGGGATTAGATTTCCCTTCCTTAAAGACCGTTTTTCTTATAATGCTAGTTGAATTTTGGATCGCGACACTTTACTGTTACAACGAAGACTTATACCGTGTTGAAAGTCCTTTTCGTGTCTGGCTTTACGATCATTAGGCTTGATTGGAAGTCCTCCATGTAAGTTGTTTTTTTTTCTTTTCTTTCTAAACTGCAATTTAGGATCTTAGCAATTGATACTACTATGTTTAAGTTTCTTCTCAATTCTCATCTGGAGTTAAATGTTATTATGGCATTCGTAACAGAAAAATTCAAATAACTTTTGTCTTGTTATCACATACTCTTTTCATGTTTGTTTGAGGGGACATAAAGTTTATATATGAAAAAATTTATTTTTTCGATACTTGTGGTCTAAAATAAATTATTGGTTTTTGTTTGAATTTAAATTATCTTATTAATACTATAATAATTGAGGTTTAAAATTAAATATTTTTTAAATATAAATTTTTTTTCTTCTTAAACTTCGTTTATCAGACCAACGACAAAGCAACAAAAGCTTATCAACGACAAAGGCTGGTGAAAAGTTGAGCATCATATAAACATATTTTGGCTATCATCCATTAGGAGCAAGCTAATAGGTCAGAGCATGAAATGGATAAGACCACATATACGACTGAACAGTCTTGCGACTCTTACCCCTACCCTTTTCAAATGCGGATTAATGGCCACTGTTTTTAATTTCGACTCATTCATATATATATATATATGTGTGTAAAATGGAAATGCATGCATATAATTATAGGATTGCACTCATTTTGAATCCATTAATTCGATGAGTTCGAAACTTTTCTAACGTTTTTTTAGACAAAAAATACGTTTTTAATGCTAAAAAAAAAATTACCTAAATATATAATTCGCAGTACTATACTGCGAATTATCTTAACGGAAATTTAGCCGTTAAGGTAATTCGCAGCAGATTACTGCGAATTAATAAAAAAAAAATGTAATTAATGCGCAGTAGAGTACTGCGAATTGAGACTCTCCGTTTTTAGCGACCAGCAATTCGCAGTACTATACTGCAAATAAGCAATTCATAGTATAGTACTGCAAATTGGCCTTAATAAAGTAAACCAGTCTTCTTCCCCAACACAATCGCTGCCCCCCATTAAAAAACAAAGAAGGTTCTGCTGGTCCCCCTCCCCCTCCCCCCCTTCGTGAAAATTACAAAAAAAAAATTTTGGGCCCCATCCGTCTTCTAAAAAGCAAGGAGTGTAGGTCCCACACACAAGACAATCTTTGAATTCCTTCTTTCGGGTGCAAAAATTCGATTTCAATCAAATTCAAAAAACTTAAATCGAGGTATTTCGATTTTGCTTATGTCGACACTCGTATAGTACATGCGTATTTGTATTGTTTAATGTGTTTTCATGTTAATTTGTGTTATGTTGGTATTTAAATTTGTATCTTATTTATACCCGATTGATTTATTAGCTTTGGGACACAAAAATATTAAAATTTGATGAATAAATTGTATTGTTATGTTATGTTTTTATGTGGTTAAATAATAAATAAATATTATTTATTTAGTTTGTTGTTCATAATTGTATGTTATGTTTGTTGTTTTTAAATGTAATAGAGACCTTTTAGTGTAGTAAAATATAGAGCCTTGTAGCGTAGTAAAATTTAATTATTTAGCGTACAATGCAAAATATAGAGCATTTTAGCTTAATAAAATATAAAGCCTTAAGTACGTAGTAACTACAAACTCTATCCAATAACACTTTACAAAATTAATTATTTAATTTATAAAATAAACTTACAAAAGTAACAAATTAATATATGTTGTCAACTAACTCAAATATGGAGCCCGAAACTCATAGATAATTACTCAGTCCAATTCAATAATTAATTATTTAATTTATTAAATTAACAAAATTATAAAAATGCTAAAATTGACGCACATAATAATTAAGGACAAGTTGGTGCTACCGGGGGTCAATTATCGAGCTTGGGAACCCATACATAATTATTCAGTCCAATTCAATAACTTTTAATTTAATTCTTTAATCTAACAAAATTCCATCAGTAACTGAAATTCACACGCATAATTATTAAGGATAACTTGATGCGACCGAGTCTCAAATATCGAGCTTGGAAGGCCATACATAATTATTAAGTCCAATTCAAAAATTTTAATTTATTTTATTAAACAAATAAATTTCTAAAAAATGATTGAAATGACACACATAATAATTAAGTATAGCTTGGTGCTACAAGGCCTCAAATATCGAGCCTGGAAGCCATTCATAATTATTAAGTCCAATTCAAGAATTTTTAATTTAATTTATTAAACAAATAAATTTCTAAAAAATATTGAAATGACACACATAATAATTAAGTATAGCTTGGTGCTACCGGGCCTCAAATATAAAGCCTGGAAGCCATTCATAATTATTAAGTCAAATTCAAGAATTTTTAATTTTATTTATTAAACAAACAAATTTCTAAAAAATATTGAAAATGACACACATAATAATTAAGGATAGCTTGTTGCTACCGAGCCTCAATTATCGAGCCTGGGAACCCATACATAATTATTCAGTCCAATTCAATACTTTTTAATTTTCTTTAATCTAAAGAAATTCCATTGTAACTAAAATTCACACGCATAATTAAGGATAACTTGGTGCGACCGGGCCTCAAATATCGAGCTTGGAAGACCATACATAATTATTAAGTCTAATTCAAAAAAAATTAATTTAATTTATTAAACAGATAAATTTCTAAAAAATGTTTGAAATGACACACATAATAATTAAGTATAGCTTGGTGCTACCGCGCCTCAAATATTGAGCCTGGAAGCCATTCATAAATATTAAGTTCAATTCAAGAATTTTTAATTTAATTTATTAAACAAATAAATTTCTAAAAAATGTTTGAAATGACACACATAATAATTAAGTATAGCTTGGTGCTACCGGGCCTCAAATATCGAGCCTCGAACCCATAGACAATTACTCAGTCCAATATTAAAAATAATTATTTAATTTATTAAACTAACACACACAACTAATTTTATTTAAATTATAGTAGACTTCATGGCCTTTCCGCTGCCTGCGCATCCTGGACCTGCCAAGGATCAGCTGTTAGTGTTGCAGGGTGACCATAGGTCCTCCTACGTATGGGAAGGACAGCTATCGGAGCAGGCACTCCGCCCCATGAGACTTGATGATTTGTGGAAGTTCATGGCGGAGCATCCTTTCCATGCCCGCGTAGTCGCGCGCTTACACGCGACGGGCTTCTTTACTATTTTTGAGCTTGGACGGATGCAGCTCGATTGGTCTCTTATCACGACATTGGTAGAGCAGTGAGGACTGGAGACGCACAGTTTTCACTTGCCCACTGGAGAGGCCACCATCACGCTGGAGGATCTTCAGGTTTTGTACGAGCTGCGCGTAGATGGACGGGCCGTGACACTACCCCATTACATTAGATCCATGACAAGGGCCCAGTTTTTTGATATGATGGGGGAGTTTACTAGTTTTAGACCGGAGGGTGGCGCTGGGGGCAGTCGCATTTTTTTGTCAGCCATTAGAGATCATATGGTTTTTTTGCACCCTGACATTACCGGGGAGACGGAGGATCTCCACATTAAGAGTTATACTCGGTTGGCGCTGCTCCTGCTTTTCGGGTGTGTCTTGTTCACAAACACTTCGGGGAGTACTATGAGTCTTCACTTTCTCCATCATCTTCAGCTGCTTGATGATTTACCTCAGTACAGCTGGGGTGCTGCTGTTCTGGCATACCTGTATAGGAGCATGTGCTGGGCGAGCATGGGTCCAGCGATGGACATATGTGATTTTCTACCCCTCCTACAGGTGACAATATTTTCGAATACTCTGTTCATTATTCTAAATTCTATATGGTCGAAATGACTCATAAATTTTACATCAACCTTTTATCTTAGGTTTGGACCTGGCAGTGGATCATGCCGTTGCAGCCACCTCTACTACCACTTGCGCCCGGTCAGGCTTATCCGTTTCTCCCTCTAGCTTCTAGGTGGATTCTCTGGCGTGGGAACTACCGAGGGAGCGATGCTCATCATAATCTCCCCCTTGTCAGAGATGTGTTAGATATGCTAGTGGACGGACATGTAAATATGTACCTACACTTGCGAATTAGTAATTGACACTCATTTTTATGTTATTATTTGGTATTTTATCTAGACGCCATACAACGACGAATTGCTAGCTCAACTGCCTGATATTTGCTCAGCCGACAGACTGCTTTGGAGCACCTCCGTCCCGATTATCTTCTTCGATATGGTTGAGTATCATGCCACAGAGCGTGTGCTTCGCCATTTTCACTGTCCCCAGCCTATATCGCGGGAGCCTAGATGGGAGGCTACAAACTATAAGGGGGACGACCGTGCCAGGGTGGACGTTATATATATGGGATGGCTAGAGTAACAGGTCCATACTTGGGAGGAGTAAGGTCGCCGTATTCCGCCAGCACCTACATTTACCCAGGAGTCCACCATTCATCTGTATGCGTCATGGTACGGCCGTCACACCCGATGGATGATCGGGAACCCCATTCATGTGCTTGGCGATCGCTACAGATTATACGCCGGGAGGCACGATGCACTAGTATGTTTTTGTGGCTTATTAATATTTTATAATTGTGATATATCATTATTTAATTAATATTTTAAATTTTTCATAGGCTATTGGGCATCATAGCCTCTACCAGTTGGGCCAGGTGATGCAGCAGTATGACGACAATTCTGCACTCGTTGAATATGGTCGGGGGGTGGAACAGCTGGCTTATTGGACCTGCTTCAGGCGAGAAATGCCGCGAGGTTGGACCACAAGGCTCAGTATGCGGCGCCAGAGGATTACCATCGGGGTAGGGGTATCCCACGAGGCAGGGTTAGGGCACGAGGGAGGGGTGCCCCATGAGGCACGGGTGCGCCACGGGGTCGCGGGGGTCGTGGGGGACGACGAGGAGGTGGTCCCCAGCAAGGGGGCTATGAGGCACTTCTTGGCCCACCTGTTGAGGGACATGATGGGGATTTTGGAGATGAGGCTCTTGGAGATGATCAGCCAGGTTATGGACCTCGGGTCAATGAGCCATCTAGCAGCATGCCGTCGTACAACCTTCAGCTATCGCTGCCAGTATCGCAGGTCACCCTATCAGGAGCATTGTCGATTACGGGTACATTCGATGGGGATGTAGACCAGTAATTTGCATGCCCATCTACCGCAACTGAGGATCGACCCACCCGGGACGTTGATGGCAGGCGCAGGTTGAGTTATGCCTCATCCCCGACGGCTGATGTGGATCTACCACAGGCGCAGGTATGTTTGTATTACTTTAAAATTTCAAAGTTATTTTCTTTTCCTTAATGAGATGACATTGAATATTTTTTAACTTTCTTATGAAGGTTTCGTCCCAGCCCATCTTCGAGGCCACTACATGCTTTGATGAGGACACCATAGATAAATATACTCAGGCGGCGGACGAAACCACGGTGAGAAAATATTTTTTTGACTCTACACGTAAAATATAAATATTCTTTTTAGTTTTGCTAAGATTAGTACTTGTGTTGTAGGTTGCTGACGGCCCGGCGGCCTTTTCTTCCGATCCTGCCAGCTGTGGTGTCGATGCTACTCCACATCCTCACATAAAGAGGCGGCTTGATGACGATGCCAAATAGTGTACCCGACCGACAAGGGACGCGCCTTAGGCCGGCAGCAGCACTGAAGCACACAGGCTGCGGGACTCACTGATTTACTTGTGTTTTTACTTTGTGTAAATAGTATATTATGTAATTAATGGTAACAATTATCTTTTAACAATAGTTTTATTTTAATTGCGTTTGAACATCAATTTTACTTAAACAGTACAACACAAACACAAACCTTGCAAACCTAAAATGTAGTACTATACTGCGAATTAAGTATTAAATTTTTAACGTCAAGACAACTCCATAAAACGTAGAACTACACTGCGAATTAATTATTAAATTTATATGCAAGAAACCAGCTTTTTCACATAATTTACATCTTTTTCAGAACGACAAGACAACTCAATAAAATGCAGTACTATACTGCGAATTCATGATTAAATTTTTCTACAAGACAGCAACTTTTTTCACATGATTTTTATCTTTTTCAGAATGACAAGTCAACTTAATAACATGCAGTACTAAATTTATCTCGCCTATAAATAGCGGGCTCATTGTAGTTATTTTGTATGCTTAAAATTTACTAAAAGCTGATATTTCATTAAAAGTAAGGTTCTTTACTAAAAGTAAAATTTTTATTATATGGCTCAACCTCTTCGGCCACCAAAGTGAAAGAGATAGAAGAAGAAAAAGAATAATTGCAAGAAAGATTTAAGTGGTTGGAGCGGAGAATAAGTGGCAACCGGAACCAAACAATCCCTACTATGTGTTTAATGTACTTTTCATATTTTATGTATTTTTATTATGTTGGCCTACTATGTTTGTGTTGTAGTAATATTTTCCTTGTTTGTTGTACTAAATTTTATTTTAATTGAAGTGAACGTTAAGTTTAAGTGCTTGTGTTGTTATATGAAACTATCAAACCACGCTTTACATATTATATTTTCCTACAATTAAATAGATTTTTCTTCACTCATTCCAGATTGTGGAACATAATTTTATTTGATATATATTGTAAAATACACAAGTACAAATACGTTTTTTTAAAAAAAAACCAAAACAAAAAGAATTTAGCTTTTTTAGAACGACAAGACAACTCCATAAAACGTAGTACTATACTGCGAATTAATTATTAACCTTTTCAGAATGACAAGACAACTCCATAAAACGCAATACTATACTGCGAATTAATTATTAAATTTTTCTGCAAGACAGCAGCTTTTTCACATGGTTTTTACCCTTTTCAGAACGACAAGACAACTCTATAAAATGCAGTACTATACTGTGAATTAATTATTTTGTCTCACCTATAAATAACGGGCTCATTGTAGTTATTTTGTATGCTCAAAAATTACTACAAGAAAATATTTCATTAAAAGCAAATATGGCTCAACCTCTTCGTGCACCAAAGTGCTACTGTGGAAAATCATACATGATGCAAGATTGTTGAGACGGTGGTGAAGCAGGACGCCGCTACTGGCACTGTCTGAACCAGTTTTACAAGGTTCCTGGCGAATCTATGTGTGATTTTGAGGAATGGGTTGATGAACCATGTTACCAGGAGTACTACAAAGAACAACTAAACTTTCTTCATAATCAGAATTTATGCCAACTTGAAATGTAAAGAGAAAGCGATAGAATTATTGCAGAAATGAGGGCGAAACTGAAGGAGGTGGGAGAAGAAAAATAGAAAGTACAATGGAATTGTCAAGCACAAAAGGAACATAAATAAAAATATAAATGGAACTTGCGGAGGTGAAGGCGAAACTAAAAGAGGTAGAAGAAGAAAAAGAACAACTGCAAGAAAGATTTAAGTAGTTGGAGCGGAGAATAAGTGGCAACCGGGACTAACAATCCCTACTATGTATTTAGTGTATATTTCATATTTCATGTAATTTTATTATGTTGGCTTGCTATGTTTGTGCTAAATTTTATTTTAATTGAAGTGGACATTAAGTTTAAGTGCTTGTGTTGTTATACGAAACTATCAAACTACGCTTTACATTTTATATTTTCCTGCAATTAAACAGATTTTTCTTCACTCATTCCAAAATACACAAGTACAAATACGTAGTACAAACAACAATACCAAAATAAAAGACTAGGGTTATCCTTGATAGTTGGGTACATTCGACAAACTTGCACCAGGAGCCGGATTACCACCGCCACGCACACCACCTGAAGGACATTTACGACGGTTGTGTCCTGTTTGTGAGCATATGGCACATTTACGTGCGTAAACGGACTCACCAACATCCATTTGGTTCCGTATACACATTCTCTTTTGCACTTGCAGCTTGCGCAAATAGTCCTTGTTACATACCATCTTAAAAGGTTCCGGCGGCCAATAATGCTCAGCACCTAATGGATGCAACTTCCCACTATACGTGTCTACGTATGCAGCAACACTTTATTGCCTATCAATATAGTTTGTTGCCCCATACCCAACTTGTTGAAAGTACTTCAACGCATGTGCGCACGACATGTGGTAGATGGTCCATTTCCCACATGAACATAACCTTCTATTTTCATTCACCGTCTGTAGATTTTTCCCACGAAGTTCGCGGATAGCGGTCTTAACTTCAAAAATACCCCGTTCATGATGGTACTGAAGAAATTAATGCCACTGTGCTCGCCTCATGGACCTTTCAAATCTTCTCATGGGTATTGGCATAAATTCAACATCCCTGTCCATCAATGCCGATGCAGCTGCATGCCTTTCAACAAACCTCTCCGCACTCTATTTGAATGTCATGCGGACCATGGCAGTGACAGGCATTCCACAGGCAGACTTCAACAAGCTGTTGAATGACTCCGACACGTTTGTAGTGAGGGCTCCCCATCGTCTGCCGCCATCAGCATGCAATGTCCACATTTGAAGCTCATGACGTATCAACCAAGTATAGGCTCATGGATCTATCTGCCAGATCGCTTCCATGCGCCTCGTGAATTTGCACTGCTGGTGCTTAGTTGCAGCCATCCACATTAAGTCATGCAAGGCCTTGTCAGAAAATTTCTTCTTGAAATTGGCCTTCAGGTGCCGCACATAGTAACGGTTGTATGCATATGGTTCATGCCACTCAGGCAAGCGACGTACGGAACTTAAAATACCACTATGCCGATCGGATATTAGACAAATACCTGAACGCTGTTTGACAACGTGCTGCTTCAAGTAGTTCAAAAAATGCGTCCACGTCTCTTCACTTTCGGTGGCACAAATGGCAAAAGCTAGTGGAAATATTTGTCCGTTGGCATCTACTGCAACTGCAATCAAAAGCTTAATATCTTACTTTCCATAGACATGAGTATCGTCTATGGAAATTACAGGATGACAATGCACAAAACCATCAATTGTTGCTTTAAATGACCAAAACACATAGTTAAAAATATATTCCGGTCTGTCCGGACTACGCTCACGCCTCTGTTCAACAACAGTCTCGGGGTTAACGTGTTGCAGTGCGGCCATATACCTGGGCGGATTTGAAAAAGACTTATCCCAGTCACCATAAATAAGTTCAAAGGTACGTTTGCGATCGAGATATGCCTTTCTTTTGTTTATAGTACAACCATACTCCTGGTGAACGGCTGTAATACACTCTTTAATCTTGAACCTAATGGACACTTTCAAATATGGAATCAAGACAAGGGAAATCAAATCCATATCCAAGTTGAAGTGATTCTCATTGAATGTGTCCATACAGCCTTGTATACCTTCGTATTTGACTCACTTACCGTCATCTCACAGCACTCTTTTATACTGTAGATTTTTATAGCTCTAATTAGGCGAGCTTTATCGGGGAAATACATACCCTTTGTCAAAATAGCTAATCTAGACTCATCCCACATCGCTGACTGAATTTCGTCATCATCCTTTGTAAGGGCATCCACGTTCAGCATACTTGGCAAATTATCAAGGTAGGGAATATTCCGCTCATGAAATGGCACGTGTGACTCGTACACTCTTTGTCTAGCGGGAGGTGGAGGAACATAGTCCCTCGTAAGCTCAGGTTCAATATTCACTTCCTCCTCCTCATCACCCTCATCATGGAAGGGTGTGTTATCCCCAGACTCATCCGCATTGTTATCATAATTACTATCATCTTCCTGACTCTGCGTATCAGCCAAATCACGAGTCAATACGTCGTCTATGGGCAACTGTGTGAGGTCAGGAACATCAAGAAGCTCGTTTTCACTGCACAAAAATATTAAAATGATAAGTTACCCAACTACATAAATACTTTGGATATAGCTATATCACTTTACTTACAAGTCGTACTGTCTTGACGTTTCATGATGGATATTTTTTTTGTTGGTGATGACTCCCGGATGGACCACCGTGCTCCAATTATCCAGAACTATGCATATTCTAACTAGGGACGGGGTCATAACTTGTAAAATTCATATCCGGACGGTACCCCCTATGAAAAATATAAGTGTTAATACAAATCCAATTAAAACATAAAATAAACATCGCTAAAGCGTAGTAAAATTGAAGTGTACCAGGCTTCTTGTGGATTATATAAAGTCGAAAAATTATTTTGTGGCTGCTCATTCGCCGGTGGTGACAAGTTTAAATCAAGGCAAGCTCTTTCATCAACAATCTGTCCGGCAAAAACTGCTCCAAAATAACCACCCGATGACCGGGGGTTATCCCCACTATGCACGCCCTCATTATTGGGAACGTCTTCCACCTTGACGTACATTTCCAATAATTTTATTACAATAAATTCCCTATATTCATCCGGAATCCGCAAAAAATCTCTAAGAGTTTCATCATCCTCGATGTTAAACTCAGAATAATAAGCAAACCCCTGCTGAGTCACTGAATACGGAAACCTACCCGTTACTTTAAGGTTAACCGAATGCTTTCCCACACTCATTTTTTTACATAACAACGAAACCAATTTATCATACTCCATAGTAAGCGGCAATTTAACATGATACTGTGGAGGTAAGCTGTACCTCACATAGTTATTCTCCAACACAACCTCCCCCCCTCCCCCCAATATAGTAAAACCCTTATTTTTGGCTCTTCAGACATTGTACAAAAATGATTGATAGGAAGAAGAGAGAAGTATGAACGGAAGTTTGAGTTTGTATTGAATGAATTTTCATAAAATTGAAACGCCTTTAAATAAGACAAGATGTAGAATTTTTTTTAAGTAATTCGCAGTACAATACTACATTTTATGTGTTTGAATTATTGTTATGTCAGTTAATTATTATTGGTGGGGCCAAATTAATAAAAAAAATACTTAAATTCGCAGTATAGTACTGTGAATTAGCAAAAAAAAATATTTTTTTAATGATACGCAGTAGAATACTGCGAATCAATATTTTTTTAACTAGTTCGCAGTACCCTACTGCGCATTAATTAATTTTTTTTTAATTAATTCGCAGTACTCTACTGCGAATTACCTTAACGGCTAAATTTCCATTAAGGTAATTCGCAGTATAGTACTGCGAATTATGTATTTAGGTAACTTTTTTTTAGCATTCAAACGTATTTTTTTGTCAAAAAAACGTTAGAAAAATACTCTTAATTCTATACCCAGATTCTGCTCGGGCCCGTTTCAGCAAAAGACACATATGTCCTTGTTTTGGTTGTTTCAGATGTGCCATGCATGAATAAATATGGGTAAGAAAAGTTATGAACAACATCTAGTACGGTAGTTCAGTAATGGACCTAGATGCATAACAGATCATGCTTGAGGCAGAAAGTAGCTTTATGATTCAGATTTTTCCTTTTCTTTTTGGATTCAATAGTTGAATCCGGCCAATGCTCTCATGGCCCCGGCTTTAGTTTCCAGTTCTGTGCGTCTTAAGGTATCAATCTTACTTGAGTTTATTCTTTCTTTTTCTTTTGATTCATTTTGATTGTGCATAAAATTTAAGAAAGAAAGAAAGAAACTTTTTGATATATATATCGAAATTTATTTTGTGTTGAAATACGAATACATATATAGAGCCAACGCAACAGAATATTAATAGAAATGTACCTTCAGCCATGATTGTTCAAGTGATCTGAGGAATTCCTTGGAAGAACCTTGAGAGAAAATTTAAGGAGTCTTCTAGCATGTGCCGATCGTAGGATGCCAGACTGATGGAGTCGTAGGCATATTTATAGGAAGGCTAGAGACTCTTAGGCAAATATTTTAGCTCTGGGGACTTCTTCATAAATTATAATTACCCTAGAGACTCCTAATATATAGTAATTCATTTCCATAAAAAAACTACCATATATGCATAACTACAGAATATTATCTGATATATTTAATCCTTTGGGAGACAAGGTAAATAATTTATTACTTTATATGTGGTCCATACTAGAAGTCGCTAGAAGATACGATAATTTCTAACATTCTCCCACTTGACCCACATATTAAACCCAAATAATCCTTTATGAGAGATAAACATATAATATGGTCATAAACTTTATCACTCAACTAAAAAAGTTATGTGACAATCACTTTGACTAGAATATATTATTACACGAATCATGGCGGCCACGCTCTTAAACAAACACTTCCTTCCATGTATTACAAATTTACAATGCACGATACATTCTAACAAAATATCAACAACTTTATGAATGAACTTAATATAAGTCATTCAGAGTCCAACTTTATTGATCCAATGATCACAAAATAATACATGAAAAATCAAAGTGTGCACTGTCATGTATATCAAAATAAACATAATGTTTAGACAAACTGTTAGAGAATAAAACAAGCTAAATTGAGCTGCTAATACCCATATGGGTTACATGATCCTTGAAAATATTAGTAGGCATTCCTTCAGTCATAGGATCAGCAATTATCGAAGTAGTACTAACATGCCCAAAATTCACATCTTGCTTCTTCACATAGTCTCTAACCATCAAGTACTTTATGTCAATGTGCTTGCTCACTTTTACTATTCTTAGAAAAGAAAACTGCAGCTGAATTGTCACAAAGAATTCTCAATGGCCTTGAAATGGAATCGACAATCCTAAGGCCGAAAATAAAATTTTTCAACCATAACGCCTGTGATGTAGCTTCATAGCATGCTATAAATTCAGCTTCCATTGTGGATGTTGCAACAATGGTCTGCTTGACACTTCTCCAAGACACAACACCTCCAACAAGAAGGAAACTATATCCTGAAGTGGATTTACCAGTGTCTTTACATCCACCCAAATCAGAGTCTGAATATCCAATCACCTCCAATGAATCAGAGTATTTGTATGTGAGCTTAAAATCCTTGGTTCCTTGCAAATATCTCAAGACCTTTTTACCAGCTTTCTAATGGTCAAGACCATGGTTAATTTGATATCTGCAGGCATTCCTACCGCAAAAGCAATATTAGGTCTAGTACAGACCCGTGCATACATAAGGCTCCCAACAATCGAACCATAGGGAATGTCTTTCATTTGCTCCTTTTCCAATGCATTTTGTGGACATTGACTCAATGAGAACTTTTCACCTTTAATTATAGGTGCTGCTATAGGTGAACATTTTTTTATCCCGAATTTTTTTAGAATTCTTTCAATGTAGGCGTTTTGAGACAGTCCAAATAATCCATGGGATCTATCTCTGTGAATCTCTATGCCAATGACATAAGAGGCTTCACCCATATCCTTCATCTCAAAATTATCGATAAGGAACCATTTAGTCTCGTGCAACAATCCCAAGTCACTACTTGCATGCAAAATATCATCCACATATAGGAATAGAAAAATATATTTGATACCACTTATCTTAAGGTTTATACATTGATCAATGATGTTCTCCGTAAATCCAAATGAAGAAACAACATTATGAAATTTAATATACTATTGGCGGGAAGCCTGCTTTAGCCCATAAATAGATTTATTCAACTTGCAAATAACGTGACTTTTGTCCTTATCACAAAATCCTTTAGGCTGACGCATGTACACCTCCATTTCAAGATCTTCATTCAGGAAAGTTGCTTTCACATCCATTTGATGTAACTCTAAATCAAAATGAGCTACTAATACCATGATTATTCTCAATGAATTCTTCTTTGATATTGGAGAGAAGGTTTTATGGTAATCAATGTCTTCCCTTTGAGTGAAATCTTTGGCTACAAGTGTAGCTTTATATCGTTCGATATTACCCCATGAGTCTCTTTTAGTTTTAAAGACCCACTTGAAACTTATGGTAGAGGATCCCTTTGGTAATTCGACTAGATCCCAGACTTTGTTTTTAGCCATAGATTCTAAATCTTCTTTCATGGCATCATACCAAAGTGTGGTATTTTCTCTACTCATGGCTTGTGAAAATGAGCATGGATCATCTTTTAGTCCAATATCATAATCAGACTCTTGGAGATATACAACATAGTCGCTAGAAATTGCTGATTTCTAATTTTTGAGAATTTTCTCACTCCCACTGGTTCAAACACTTCTTCAATGGGTTCAGGTAAAGTGGATTGATCTTCATGTGGCTCCTCAAGTAGTGGTGGCTCTTGAACTTGTTATTGTTCAGATAATTCATGAGAATTTTTTTGAGCAACATTCAAGTTCCCAATATATAAAGGTACCACAGGTGGTTCCCTTATTTCTTCCAATTATATCCTTTGATTCAAACCACTCCCACTCTCTTCATGCTCTTCAAGAAATTTAGTGTTTCTAGCTTCAATAATTTTGGGAGAATGAGAAGGACAATAAAACCTAAATCCCTTAGAGTTAAACGCATAGCCTATAAAATAATCGCTTATTGTTCTTTCATCCAACTTCTTAAATTGTGTTTATAAAACCTCACTTCAGTTGGACACCCAAACGTGCAAATGATTTAAACTAGGTTTCCATCCTTTCCATAACTCAAAAAGGTGTCCTGGGGAACCCTATTTAAAATATACACAACGGTTTTTAAGGCTTCACCCCATAAGGATAAAGGTAAATTTGATCTGCTAATCATGCTTCTTACCATGTCCATTAATATTCAGTTCCTTCTTTCTGCCACACCATTTTGTTGGGGTATTTCTGGCATGGTATATTGAGTAATTATACCTTCACTTTCAAGGAACTCAGCAAATGGACCCTTAACTTGTCCCTTATCTGCGTACCTACCATAATATTCTCCTCCCCTATCAGATCTTACAATTTTGATCTGAGCACCAGTTTGTTTCTCTACTTCTGTTTTGTAAACTTTAAAAGCATCAAGTGCTTCTAATTTGTTAAACAAAAAAATAGAGATACATATATCTTGAATAGTCATCAATAAATGAGATGAAATATCTCTCGCCATTCAAGCAAGGGGTAGGAAAAGGTCCACATATATCTGTATGTATGATCTCAGGTAATTGAGAACTTATTTTTGCACCTTTAGTTGATTTGTTGGTCTTACTTACCTTTTATGCAGTCACACAAGTCCCAAAGTCAGAAAAATCAAGAGCTTTTAGAACTCCATCATTAACCAACCTTTTGACTCTATCAATAGAGATGTGTCCCAATCTCTTGTGCCAAAGACTTGATGAGTTCTCATTGATAATACATCACTTAGTGCCAATTTATTTATCATGCAAAGTTAAAACATTGCATTTAAATATGGAGTCTAGCTCAAGTTTATATAAATTTCCATTCAAATTTCAAAAACCAATAACTTTACTATCTTTCTAAAGTTTCACAGAAGGATAATGAAAATTCAAATGATATCCACTAATCGATAGTCTTGAAAGAGAAATTAAATTTCTAGAATATTCTGGAACATAAAAAGTATTTTCTAAATCTAAGTGAAAACCATCCTTCAAAATGAGCTAATAAGTCCCCAATCCTTCAACACGTGAATGCGTCCTACTACCAGAATAGACGTATTGTTCACTTCTTATCGGCTTCCTCTGAGTTAGAAAGCCCTGCATGATTTGAGCATTGTGAATTGTACCACCAGAATCAATCTACCATGTATTATCAGAAACTTCAGTAAAATTAGATTCATAACATACAAAGGTAAAATTACCTTCTCAAGTCATTTCTTGTATTTCAGGCAATCCTTCTTCCAGTGTCCCTTCTTCTTACAGAAACGATAAGCATCTTTGTCAAAGGTGCTTTTCTTCTTCATGGGAATACTTTTGCCCTTCTTTGCATTTCTCTTACTATGAGTCACCATATTAATACTTTCAGGTATCTCATGCTTTGACCTCTTTTCTTCTTGAACATACATGGTCAAAAGTTCATTGATTGACCATTTATCCTTATGTGTGTTGTAAGAAATCTTGAACGGACCATATTCCGCAGAAAGGGAGTTGAGAATGAAATGCACAAGAAATAGTTCAGACATATCCACCTCAAGGGACTTGAGTTTAGCAGCAATGTCTCTCATCTACATAATGTGCTCACGCGTTGTACGACTTCTATTGGAAGTCATACTTGAGAGCATTTTCATAAAGGTTCTGGCCAGTGCCTTGTCAGAGCTTACAAATTGTTCATCAATTGCCTTCATGTAAACTTTAACCTTATCACTATTAGAGATAGAACTCCTAATGCTTTGGCTTATGTGGGATTTTATGAGCATTAAACTTTAGCGATTAGATCGCTCCCATCGCTCATAATTAACCTTAGCAGCTGGCGTACTTGATTCCGTGGGGATAAGTGGTTCATCCACACGGAGTGCCAGGTACCGATCCGATCACCCTAAAATGAGAAGGACTTTCTCCCTATTCTGCATAATTGTCACCAGAAAGCATTGAAATTCGAGCATTCTTATTAAAAATAGCGGTAGGAAAAGCGGTAAAGACTGCAAAATAAGGATAAACATACATAAGCTATGAAGTACAATTCATCAAAGGTGAATCACATAAAATACCGATTCATATTAAACTATAGACCTTCCTGTGGGCAGAGGTTGTAACCCATGCATAGAATACTAACTTTATTAGACTAGTATACCAAAATACATAAAAATTTATCCGTACCTGTGGGCATAAGATAATTTTAACTTAAAGATTTACTATCTCATTCCAATTAATCTGACCAAAATAGTTACCTCCTTATAGGGCCGAATTACCATTTTAATAAGATAACTAGACTAAATAGATGTCATTATAACCTTTAATCACTAAAGGATATGTGATTAATAAACTCTATTTCTTTTATATTAAGTACCCAAGATGTCGTGGCTATTCCTAAGTACATCATATAAAAGCAAACTCAAATGACATCTCAAAATAATCAACTTAACCAAGACGTTGATTACTTTCAAAGCAAGCACATACAATGCTTATACTGTTCCAAGAACCAAGTCTTATTCTTATAATTAATCTAAATATTATAAGAATCTCCTTGAAAAGTAGCAAATTTGTATACAAGTAAACAATTTCTCTAATTACTTAAATGAATAAATGTTTTCATTCATGTCTAAATATACGACTAAGCAAATAATGATCATGATGAATCTGAACTAAACATGATTCATGTGTCTAAAAAGGCAGCAGTTAACGCATCAACTATTATCGTTTTCTAAGAATTAAGGATGACCCAAGAAGGAATTAAATTAATTCCATATAGCCAACTAAGAGTATACTTGGAACAAGATTCATGACTTTCTGGCCAAACAAGTTCAACAACTTCAAAGAATAAAATTAATGTTTCTATAGAAAAACAGTTTAAGAGCTTGTTATAATTCCCAATTAACAGAATAATATCCCAAAGGTTTAAAATATTGGTTGATTCTCATGTTTAATTACGCAGACATGGTCTAGAATGATTAAAAATAATGGAATCCAAGCCAAGAGAATTGTATGGGGTCAAATTTGACCCTATACATCTCTACGCCAAAGGGTACGCCCTGTAAACGTATACCCATTATAATAAGGGCATGGTTCGGACATGAGTGCGAAGGCGACGCCACTTCGAACTGGACGTCCTCGCTAGGAGGACGTCAACCACGTTCAATACTTTTATTACTATTTTAAGGAAGGCCTCTCCTTATAAAAAGAGGACCTTCCCATTGTAAAAGGATAGGTATTATTCTCGAATAATACAACTCTCTCACCTTAACCTATTATCTCTCTATCTCTATCTCTAACAGCTATCTTCTCTTGAGTTCATGCTATCATTTCATAATAGTAGATCTGCAACAATAACTTTATCTTTTCATCTCTAGGGTTAATATATTTGATTACGATTTACCCTTTTCATATTTTTTGATTGTTTTTAGCTTACAAAGTATCGTTTAACTTTTGAGCCAAACAATTTGGTGTCGTCAATGGGGATTTTGAGAATCAAAATCATAGTATCCACCTAGAGATCAACCAACTACCTTTCTCTACATCACACGAAAACAAAAGATGGCTGAAAATAATACCAGATCGAAAGCTATAATGGGTGTCACATCCAATCTTCTTGGTCCCTTCAACAAGGCCAGTGACGATATCATTATTAACGCAACCCCCAACACCGCACCAGGTGCAGAGATCTCATCTTCCTCATCTGAAGATCTAACGATATTGCACGAAAAAGGAGCTTCCACGTCTGCTGTTAAGGAAGCACCCTCGATAGTCAAAAAGCTACTGGAAGAATGGCTGACAGGCACCCTAAGTGGCTTGGTTGAGAAACCACCACCAGGCAACATCAGATCCGTGCCAACGGTAAGCATCACCGCTGCCATGGGTGAACATGAGGATACACGAGTAAATAACCAACCCATCGAGGCACAGACCAACGACGGTACGCTAACTGCCATCCCAAGGAAGATGGAAGAAATGGAAAATGAAAACAAAGCACTCTGCGACCAGATTAAGGAACACCAGGAGAGGGTCAACAAAATCCCCGAAGCCTCCAAGTTGCTACCAAAGCACGGCGTGGGAAGGTTCGTAGAGAAGCCATACACTGAAGAAGCTGCCCTATCCCAAAAAACTTCAAGATTCCTCCCTACTTGAAGGTGTACGACAGAACCACAGATCCCGAGGATCATCTAATTCACTACGTCACTGCAATGAAGGGCAACGACCTATCGAAAGAACAGGTACCATCAGTGAAGCTGAAGAAGTTTGGCGAGACGTTGACAGGGGGGCCTTGACATGGTATTCTCAGTTGCCAGCTAAGGCAATATCAACGTTTGAAGAAATGGCGGATACGTTCGTCACCGCCCATGCGGGTGCAAATAAAGTGGAAGTAAGGGTCAACGACATCTTTGCCATCAGACAGACCACAGGTGAAGGGCTCAGGGACTTCCTATCCAGGTTTAACAGAGTGAGGATGAGTCTGCCGAATGTATCGGAAGGTATGGCTGTCGCCGCTTTCCAGAACGGGCTAAGCAGGGACGGCTCGAGGGCAAACAAAAAGCTGCTAAGCTGCCTCATGAAATATCTCCCACTACATGGGAGGAAATCCATAATGCCTACTGTGCTGAGGTACGAGCGGACGAAGATGATCTCAATGGGATGACTCAACGGCTAATGGCAATACACTCAGAAACAAGGAAAGATCGGCGCAACTAGGGACGTCGAGAACAACTCCCGCGCTCCAACAGAGACCGACATCATCCATACACCAGATCCTCCCATCCACCGCCCAGACATACTGACGCTTTACAGCGACACGTCGCCCCACTCCGAAACGAAAGAGTTATGCCCCCTTATTATCCCCACATAACTTTTGCATGTCTCCTTTAGAAATAGTGTACGCATTGGAGAAGCTGGGCACCAAGGTGCAATGGCTACAGAAGATGAAATCAGATCCCGCCACAAGGAAATCAAATGTCTTGTGCGAGTTCCATCAAGAACAGGGACACAAAATCGAAGACTGCATAGGCTTACGGCAAGAAGTAGTCAGGATGCTGAATTAGGGATACCTGAAGGAGCTACTCAGCGACAAAGCAAAAATCAACTTTGCGCGCGTATGAGAACAACCTCGTTGGGCCACCAAAGCCTCCTTCCCCAACACGGATGAAAAACACGATCGTCGGCGGCGGCAACGACTCAACGATCAACCACGTCAAGTTTGCCAATACGCACAGACTGAAGCGGACCATCTCCCACGAACGGTATGATGACTTCGAAGGTAGTATTGCCTTCGATAAGTCTGATGCCGACGATTTGTCTTTCCCTCACTATGATGTTTTAGTCATTACTTTACGTATCGATGATACGGATGTCAAAATAATCATGGTCGACGACGGAAGTGGCGCCTGTATTATCCACCCAAGGGTCCTTGCACAAATAGGACTCGAGGATAGGGTAATATTGCGCTGTATAACACTAACCGATTTTAACAATGCAGTGGAACGGACATCCAAAGAAATAACCCTGCCCGTTTTAGCGGGAGGAGTCACGCTGGAAACGACTTTCCATGTGATGAACCAAGAAATGACGTACAACGTCATTATAGGACGCCCATGGATACACACTATGTGAGCGGTTCCTTCAAGCCTTTACCAGGTGGTCAAATTCCCTACCCCATGGGGAATATTCGACATTAGGGGAGAGCCACGCACCACGCAGGAGTGCTACATAATAACCCAAGACTGCGCCCACACCCAACAACTAAGAGGGGCAAGTGCGGAGGCATAGCAATTAGCCGTGTCGGGAAGCAAAATCGACCCAACAACGGACGCCATCAAAGATCCCGATGTCATAGAAGCGTGTAAAGCGACAGTCGAAGACCTCGACCTAGTCCAATTAGATGATATCAACCCAGCAAAGAAAGCCTACATCAGCGACGGCCTCACCGACCCAAGTGAGTATCATGAATTCCTAACTAACCATGCAGATCTATTTGCTTTCTCCCATTCAGATATGCCAGGGATCCCGCGAGATATCGCCACCCACAAGCTGAACGTCGACCCATTGCATCCGCCCGTGCGGAAAATGAGAAGAAAATTTAATGCCGTAATCAATGAACGGTCAGCGAGAAAGTGGACAAACTACTTGACAATGGCTCCATCGGGGAATCAAAGTACCCCCAATGGGTCGCCAATGTCGTCATAGTTAAAAAGAAAAATGGGAAGTGGAGAATGCGGGGGCTACATACCAAATATTGGTCACCAAGATGTTTAAATAGCAGCTCGGTAAGACCATTGAAGTCTATATTGACGATATGCTGGTGAAGTCGGCGAGAAAAGAGGATCACTTCGACCACCTAAAAGAAGCCTTCGGAATATTGAGAAGGTACGGGATGAAGCTGAACCCCGAGAAATGTGCCTTAGGTGTAGCCTCAAGAAAGTTCTTAGGATTCCTCGTATCACAACGAGGTATCGAAGTTAACCTAGACCAAATAAAGGCGATAGACGTGATACCCAATATGCTGAACAGCAAAAAACAGGTGTAAAAGCTGATGGGGCGAATAACCGCCCTATCTAGATTCATGTCATGATCCTCTGACAGATGCCACAAATTTTTCAACGTACTAAGAAAGGACAATGGATTACAATGGAATGAAAAATGTGTCGAAGCCTTGAGAAAACTGAAGGCGTACCTTTCTTCGCCTCCGCTGTTGGCCAAAGCAAATCCGGGCGAACCCCTGCTAGTATACCTGGCCGTATTAGAGGTCGCCGTCAGTACAGTACTGGTCCGCGATACTAAAGGTAAGTAATCCCCTATTTATTATATTAGCAAGACCCTAGTGGAAGCCGAAACACGATATCCACATCTTGAAAAATTAGCCCTGGCACTGGTCGTAGCTTCACAGAAGCTCAGGCCTTATTTTCAGTGCCACCCCATAAAAGTGGTGACAACCTTCCCCCTGAGAAGCATCCTACATAAGCCTGAGTTATCAGGCAGGCTCGCCAGGTGGGCCATAGAGCTCAGCGAGCATAATATCTCGTACCTCCCGAGAACCGCCATCAAGTCGCAGGTCTCGCTGACTTCGTAGCCGACTTCAGTGTAGAGATACTGCCAGAGGCGAAACAAGAGGCACACCGTGCTCCCTCCAACACCGACCTATGGGATCTTTACACTGACGGTGCTGCTAATGCCTCGGGATCAGGACTGGAACTCGTCCTTGAAGTCCCCACGGGCGAAATAATCCACCAGTCCATACGATGCCCCGAGATGACTAACAATGAGGCCGAGTACGAGGCTGTTATCGCAGGTATAAAATTAGCCATCAAGTATGGAGCTCGACGACTCGTTCTCCATTGCGACTCCCAGCTCGTGGTGAACCAGGTCACTGGGACTTACCAAATCAAGGAGCAAAGATTGTAAAAGTACCAGTCGGAGATCCACAGATTAATGACCTAGCTCGATGAGTGCCACTTTGAGCAGGTTCCTAGGGTGTAGAACGCCAAGGCAGACAGTCTAGCAAAACTGGCCGCAACCACTAAAAACTTCGACAAAGAAAGCATGGTCACCCTCCTTCATTAAGCCATTGATCATACTGAGGTACTCTCCTTAAATTTCACTTGGGACTGGCGTGACCAGTTCGTGTCCTACCTACAGGAAGGGACACTCGCCCAGTATTGCCTGATAAACCACGAGCTCTACAAAAGGACCTTTGTCGGACCCCTGGCTAAGTGCCTAGGCCCTCACCAAATGACACCAGTACTCGATGAAGTACACGAAGGCCACTGCGGCGGCCACAAAGGTAATCGCGCCCTCGTGCGCTGCTTAATATGGGCCGACTACTATTGTCCAACTATGAAGAAAGACGCGGTAGAATATGTCCGCCAGTGCGAACAATCCCAGAAGTTTTCCGCCATGATATACCAACCAGGAGAGCCTCTCCACTCAGTCACTTCCCCGTGGCCTTTCATCAAATGGGGAATGGACATAGTCGGCCCGCTACCAGTAGGACGAGGAAAGGTACGATTTCCACTAGTTTTAACTGACTATTTTTCCAAGTAGATGGAAGCAGGTGCGTACGTCCAAATACGCGAACAGGAAGTCATCGCTTTCATATGGAAGAATATCATTTGCCGCTTTGGCATCCCCAAAGAAATCACTTGCGACAACAGGCAGCAGTTCATTGGCTAGAAAATAACTGAATTCTTTGACAAATGGCATATTAAGCGAGTACTCTCCACGCCATACCACCCCTCCGCCAACGGCCAAGCAGAATCTTCCAACAAAATGGTACTAAACATACTGAAGAAGAAGCTCGAAGACGCCAAAGGGCTATGGCCTGAACTACTACCAGAAGTATTCTGGGCACACCGAAGCACACCCAAATCCTCCACAGGAGAGACACCATACTCACTGGCCTACGGAACCAACGCTGTCATACCGGTCGAAGTCGGTGAACCAAGCCTCAGGTATTCGTACGCAAGCGGAGCTGAAAACGATATGAACAGACTTCAAGATCTCGATGAGGCCGATGAAAGAAGAGAAATGGCTCACATAAGAATGGTGGCCCAGAAACAACAAGTCGAAAGGTACTACAACAAGAGGGCCAAGATACGACCGCTCAAAATAGGTGACTACATCCTCAAAGCCAAAACATTGGCATCAATAGACCCAAGCGAAGGAAAACTGGGCGCCAACTGGGACGGACCATACAAAATCATAGCAGCAGCAGATAAAGGGGCATTCCAACTAGAGAAGATGGAAGGAAAAATGTTCCAAAACAACTGGAACGTCGCCCACCTCAAGTGTTTCCATTTCTGAAAAGCGCCTCCCGAGTCGTACTCTTTTTCCCTTGCCCGAGTTTTGTCCCAATTGGGTTTTCTCGGGGAGGTTTTTAACGAGAGGACAGAGGAGACACATGGAGATACTCACGAGACAAGTTTATCACACCAGCCACTCCGTACGCCCTCCCGACTGGCATGACAAAGGGACTGGACTAGCATGATCTCCAATATATGAAAGGCTACGACCATCTTCAAAGTATGAAAGGCTACGACCATCTCGAATATATGAAAGTCTACGGCCATCTTCAAAGTATGAAAGGCTACGGCCATCTCCAACGTATGAAAGGCTACAGCCATCTCCTATGAAAGGCTACGGCCATCTCCAATGTATGAAAGGCTACGACCATCTTCAATGTATGAAAGGCTACAGCCATCTCTAATATATCTCCAATGTATGAAAGGCTGCGGCCATCTCCAATGTATGAAAGGCTACGACCATGTCCAATATATGAAAGGCTACGACCATCTCCAATGTATGAAAGGCTGCAGCCATCTCCAATATATGAAAGGCTTCGGCCATCTCCAATGTATGAAAGGCTACGACCATCTTCAATGTATGAAAGGCTACAGCCATCTCCAATATATGAAAGGCTACGGTCATCTCCAATGTATGAAAGGCTACGACCATCTCCAACGAATAAATGGCTAAGGCCACCGTCGTCAGTAAGTCGACCCAGCTCGACTATGACATAATAACTCGACGACAGTCGAAGTCACGTACATAATAATTCGACGACAGTCGAAGTCACGTACATAATAACTCGATGACAGTCAAAGTCACGTACATAATAACTCGACAACACTCGAAGTCACGTACATAATAACTCAATGACAGTCGAAGTCACGTACATAATAACTCGACAACAGTCGAAGTCACGTACATAGTAATTCGACGACAGTCGAAGTCACGTACATAATAACTCGACGACAGTCGAAGTCACGTACATAGTAACTCGATGACAGTCGAAGTTACGTACATAATAACTCGATGACAGTCGAAGCCACGTACATAGTAACTCGACGACAGTCGAAGTCACGTACATAGTAACTCGACGACAGTCGAAGTCACGTACATAGTAACTCAATGATAGTCGAAGTCACGTATATAGTAACTCGACGACAGTCGAAGTCACATGCATGGCTACGTCCATATCCAACGAATAAATAGCTAAGGCCACCGTCGTAAATAAGTCGACCCAGCTCGACTACGACAAACAAAATAACTCAACAACGGTCGAAGTCACGTGCATGGCTACGACCATCGACAATATCACGGTTAAACCAACCGTCACCATCGGTCAGCAACGCTGTTCAACTACGACGCATGTAAGTAATAGACAAGGCAATGTTCCAAAAATAGTGAAAAACCCTACAAGCAAACAAACAAGCATCCACTCTACGGAGTCGACATACGGAAAATAAAAGGTACGAAAAGAAACAGCAAGAGAGTAACTTCTATTATCATCAATAAAAGTATACATGTACAACGGGATCTATTCACATCCCCACAAAACAGCAAAAACAATGTAAATACGAGCCCTAGCATGCCCCGCCATCCTGTCCGCCGTCGCCCGTCGGTCCGTCATCTTTTCCGCTGTCGCCCTCAGCTTGATAAGCTATAGAGATCCAGGACCCGGAAGCTAGACGGTTAACGTCTTCAGAATTATAACCCGTCCGGCCTAGGGAATCGAAACTATATCCACAGGCTTCTCAGGCAACCCGAACTAAACGCCGCTGGTCCTCTACCTCCGCATCAGTGGCTCGGCCTGCAGCAAGCAACTCCTCAAACACGACCAGCTTGGCTTCAGCATATACCCACATGTCCCGCGCCTTGCCAGATACGCCGTCGTCAGACCTGGACACAGCGGTCTGCTTGAAAGCCTCGATTTTAGCCGCCTTAGCATTGAACTCGGCGGTTAAGGCATCAAACTCGACACGCAAATTAGCGGCCTCCGCCGCTACCCCACGACCGACCTCCAATTCATCCTCCTTTGACTGGAGAAGAGTCTCCAGTTCAATATTTCGAACCAAGACGGCCATCAGCTGATCATCCACCTGCTCCAGCTGATCTACCTTTCGCTGCAGCTGAGCCTCCGACTGCTCCAGGCCCTCACAAAAAACCTGAAATTGCGGGTCCTGAGCGAATAGGTCTGCCAGCACCTGATGCTTGGTGCGGCACTCCCGGTACTTCTTTGAAACCCTCTTGAGGCTGGCAGCCTTCTTCTGCGCTCGCCGACCCCTCTCTATCTCCAGAACGAGGGTCTAAAGAAGAGACAAAAAGAAGACAAATTAGCATGCACCAAAGTTCACTTTATAATACATAAAGAGAATGAAGTGTACCTGTAAAGCCGCACCGGCAACCCTTCGAGATAGATCCCTGTCGCTAATGTCTTTCAAACTCTCGCGCTCAGCGGCTGCACACAGCAGGGTCATATCCACTGCGGCCTGCTCGCTGTGTTGCAATAGGTTTTATCCGCTTAGGATCAAAATTTGACGGTTAGACCCACCCGCCGTCATCCCCACGCGGGCTCTATCCCTCCTCGATGCATCCGTACCTGCAAGGGCTGCCCCAGGTTCCGCCCTCTCCTCATCATCTGCCTCCTCAGCAGCAACCAACTCGCCACCCTCCAGAACACGTACGGGGGCAATGTTGAGAATTGCCCTCCCCTGGGAAGCCGACCTCCCCGAGCGGATGGCATCGGCCATTAAAACTGGCCTCGACTCCGGACGAGGTTCACTCACCCCCTCGTCCTTTGTGGAAATCCCCTTGCCGAGCATCAACTGGCGCCTCTTCCTTGCCGGCGGCTCCTCCCCCTCAAAAGTCTCCTCCACGGGCCGAGGGGAGGGCGGCAAAGGAGTTGTTTCGTTTGTGGACGCAGCCATAGGCGCAGCCTCAGGTTGAGCGACCTCTGGGATGCCATCACTGGGCGAGTCTTGGGGTACGTACTTATCCCTAGAATCAGTCCCCACATCCGACGAGGCAGCGACATTCTATTTCCTCCTCTTGGGGGCGCTCCGACCTGCCAACATAAAATAATTCAAGCAACGAAACCTAATGAAACCTCCGGACCAGGGTCAAAGAGTTACCTGGTGGGCCGTATCGATCACAGAACGCGGACCTAGTGTGGCACTCCTCCACAAATGGAATCAACCTTTCCACCCACGACCTATTATCGTCAACAGATCGGGGTGGAGAAGCCCTCGCTGCAAAAATGAGAGGAAAACACAAAAAGTTATAATGGCCGTACAGTCAAGATTGCACACGGTGCTAAATTCGAGTAAAAGCACTTACGTTCTGGATTTCACCTCTCTGGGAATCCTTCAGGATTCGACACTAGGTGCTCCGTCCTAATGTAGAAAAATTTTTGCCAGAAGCGGCGATTGGTCTTGTCGTCGGCCTTAACGACCAGGCCCCTCGTGCCACGGCTCTTTAGTTGCAGCATAGTGCCCCTCATGTAGCCAGGGCTGAATAACTGCAAGAGGTGGTGGACCAAAACGCTGAATCCGGCCCTGGCCGCGTAGGTGGTCATAATACGACACACCTTCCAAGCGTAGGGAGTGAGCTGAGTCGGGCACACATTGTAGAAGCGGCAGAGATCCTCCACGGGGGGATAGATTAGGAGGCTGTATCCGATCAAAAATGGATATTCGTAAAATGTGCAATATCCCGGCCGGTGCACGTTAGAATAGTTCGCCCTGGCCGGCTCCATCACCACATGGTCTGGAATCTGGTACGCTCCTCGCAGGTCGTCTAAATGCGACTGTAATAGAAAGTTGTGATCCCAAGGACGGGTCAAGCTCTTGGTCGAGAAATCCCTGCGAACGTGTATCTCTTTTGGAAGGACATTATCTACGATGGGAGGGACGAGGGGTTTTTCTGCCTTTTTCCCACCACCAACCGAAGATGGTAGGACCCTAGATGGGGTGTCATCCTTGGATTTTTTGCTGTTTTGCCCATGTTTCGCCATAGTAATTTTTTACGTAAATCAAGCTCTGACAACAAGAAAGGTGGTCTCAATAAAAATGGAAAAGTTTAGCACAAAGTAGCAGTTTTTGGCAAAGAAGATGAAAAGGGGAGTAGAAAAACTCGGAAGTTCGAAGGATAAAAAAAATTGAACCTTCCTCTTATTTATGGGGCTAAGGTACATGGAAATCGAAGAGGCATGATTCAAAATGGGCACGGGAAATCAAAAGGTCAAATCGCTTCCTGAAACGCCTAGGGAGCAAGTATAATCATGACGCATGCCGGCGGTGATGTCATTTTAAAAAGTAGACCACGTGTCAACGGATCGACGACTCCATATATTTTCCCTACTCGCGTCATCGCCCTCATAATAAGGTCAAATTGTCCAAAGACGAGGTCGACATTTCCGTCTATTGAAGACGTCTACCGAATACGCCTCCAACGAGCGGGGGAACTAATTGTATGGGGTCAAATTTGACCCTATACGTCTCTACGCCAAAGAGTACGCCCTGTAAGCGAATACCCATTATAATAAGGGCACGGTTCGGACGTGAGGATGAAGGCGACGCCACTTCGAACTGGACGTCCTCGCTAGGAGGACGTCAACCACGTTCAATACTTTTATTACTATTTTAAGGAAGGCCTCTCCTTATAAGAAGGGGACCTTCCCATTGTAAAAGGATAGGTGTTATTCTCGAATAATACAACTCTCTCACCTTAACCTATTCTCTCTCTATCTCTATCTCTAATAGCGATCTTTTCTTGAGTTCATGCTATCATTTTATAATAGTAGATCTACAACACTAACTTCATCTTTTCATCTCTAGGATTATTATATTTAATTACAATTTATCCTTTTCATATTTTTTGATTATTTTTAGCTTATAAAGTATCGTTTAATTTTTGAGCCAAACAAGAATCATAAAAATAAAATGTCAAACTTGGGTCCAATATTGAAAACGAGTAGGAGACAAAAGCAGGGATGCCAAGAGATTTATCAAATAATATAAAACAGTGAAACATATCGCCAACGATATAAATTATATCAGGCATTTATTTAACCCTTTAAACTATTGAACTGAAAGCCTAAACAAGTTGTATTTCTATATATTAGAAGAGCTCAGGTTTCGACCTGTCAGCTTCATGTCTTTTTTTCAAAGCTCGAGGGTAATATTGTTATTTCGCAATATTTCCCACCAATATTATATACGTGGCTTTGTTTATCTACATAAGGTATACGTGTAATTTTTATGCGACTCCAGCTGCATTAAAAAACACTAACATATTAGATTTTCCATTAATACATTGCTTCTCTAATTACCGGTCTTCTCCATGTTTGTCTTCTCGCTCTAAAGTGTAGTTGCAGGTATAAATCTTTTTTTTTCCATCTGGGTTTCTTTTGGGTTCTCCTCATCATTGTCAGTTTCAACTGATAGTGGTTTCCCCATATCTTCTTCCCTTTTTTCTTCATATTTTTCTCCTTTGTATTATTTTGGCTAATTTTGAAGTTCAATGGTTGTTGCAGATTATCTTTTCCTGTTCCTTCTCTGATTTTCCCAGATCCCTTTTCCCTTATTTTCTTCTTTTAGGTTTTCATCATGATATTTTATTTTGCAACCTACTGGCTGGTGTGTGTTAAATCGGGTGGTAAAATTGTATTTTTAAGCTCTAACTTGCTGAGTTTTTGAATTTTGTGATTTCCTAGGTGCTTCACGTACTTTGATTTTGAAATTTTAGGGTGGTTGTGTGTTGCAATATTCAACAAATTCTTAATTTTATCACCTAGATAGTAAGGTATGTATGTCGTGCTACTCTGTCGATCTTCTTTATCTTTATTTTCTGGATCAACTCTCATTGTTGTTATATAATTCTTTTTCTTTTTAGACGGTGTATATATCTTTTTTCTTAAAGTCCAATATTTTATTGACTCTCTTGAAAACGGGTTTGCAGAAGCTAAACTGGAGAAGGAGCTAACAGACGTAGAAGCGAAAAGGAGCAGAGAAGGGAAAACATACACATCTGTAATACATATATGTAGTTCAGCAAAATCTACCTTTTCAGAAAGTTTACACAAATTCAAGGTAATCAGGGTGTAGAATTTGGGTTTGAAAATTACCTAATACTATATTTTTAATTTGTGAATGATATCTTCTACTAATTAAAGTAGAGCATAATTACCCCAAATTTACAATAGTAATATTTTAACATTAGATGTTTTGCAACAGCGGTACTTTCATTGCTTTGTAAATTTCTATGTTATTTCCTTCCGAAGAACTCAGATTTGAGTTGATTTTTCTCTCAAAAGTAGAATTGACAAGCCAAAAATTTGTGGTATTTTTGTTAGGAAAATATAATACTTTGTGATGATTATTAATTGATATTTTTTTTGTAGGTGAATTATCAATTTTAGAACTATCCACTAAGAAAATTTTTGCTGATTGACTCTATTATTTGATTACATATATCTAAGATGAAACTGTTTTTTTTTCTTCGTTTAAGCATTTGACCTGATACTGGAGAAAAAAATTTACACGCATTGACTCTTGGTATGGATTTTTCATAATGTGTGTCTAAAGCAATAGTGAAAATAAAAAAATTATTGCAAGTCTTTTGTTTCTAGCTTTATATTTAGAGCAATGTATTCCAAATCTTAGGTCAATTTTATGTCTATATTTAGTATGTATTGAATCAACTATTAGGTTTCTTTTTTGTGTTCTAACAAAAATTTGCTCAACTTTTGTCTTACTTTGCAGGTGGTATTTCCTATGATGCTGTCCATACTCTAGAGGAGATATATTGTTTATGTGAAAGGTAAACAAATGCAAATTAATATTTAGTCAGCTAAAATATAATTTTAGGAACTACTGTTATTGACAAACTAATTATATACTCTTAGTTTTTCTGCTAAGGCTGCCTTAGTTGACATTTTCATGCTATGGGCGAAATGTTGGGCAACTACGTATGATATTTCTACTGTATCATAAAAGAACTTTATTAGTGTCAACTATGCTTAAGGTAATGTGAAATTTCATATGAACAGAAATCTAAGTTTTCTTTCATATTATAGACTTAAAGCCAAAATTTAATCATCAAATTTATAAAATTTCATAATAAAGGACCATAAAATTCTTGGTTTTTTTGGCAGTTGTCCTAATGACTTGGAGTTTGGTGCTGTTAATTGGTTGTTCTCCAAGTGCCTTTTTCATGGCAGGAAGAGATAGATATAGTTAGAGTTTTAATTTGAAAATAATAGTATAAGATTGGTAGGGAGAATAAAAACAACTAAAAACTTACAAAGTTTGTAGGTTCTTGAATTGGCTCAAACCAGATATTTGCCTGTATGTTCGTTGCTCCACAACCATCTTTAAATTGAGTAACTTTGAATCAGTATGATAATCCCTTGATAGAGCACATTGATCTTTTTGAATATCGCCATCTCATTTGTGGTGTATACTACTTTATCCCCCACGGTTTAAGCTTAGAAATGTTGCCATTTTTTTTATGCAGATATAAGATAGATGATAATAATATTTGGATATAGGTCATTTTAAGAATGAAACAGTTGCGTCTTTTTTTAGTTTACTATACCATAGAATCTTTTAAGGTTGTCTTTACATATCAGTCGAGGAGGTAGGTGGATAGATAAGTTAACATGAATGCACTTATAAGAATTTAGAAGCTCAGATTAATCAGAATTAACTTAGGAGCTCATACAACAGTAGCACAAAAGGAAGGGTGTGTGTTGCATATCTCCCTCAGATACAAATTGTAACGATTTAAATATGTTCTCCCAGTAGCATGTTTGTGGTTCTTCTTTACTTCACACTATTATTTGTTTTTGGAGAGAAACAGAGAGTGATTTCAAGGTAGTAGAACATCGGTTTGATCTTTCCTTGATTTTTTCCCCGTACTTTGGTGCAAAAAATGCAAAAAAAATATAAATAGTATGGATTAGATGCTAGATTCCATTAGCTTTATCAATAGCTATAACCAAAGTGTGCTTTTGTTTATTTGCATCACACTGAAGATTTTGGTTGAAGGATAGTATTGAATTCTACTGGTCTATGTTGGAATGGAGGCTAGAACTAATCACACATTCTATGATGCACGTCATATCATAATGAATAGTAATGAGATAACGGAAGTAAGAATTAATTACCTGTTATATGATGATGTAATTCATATAGCAGAATATACAATGCAGATAAAACTACAGTAAATACTATTGGATAGGTTTCTTTGACTTGGTACCACAAAACTACATTCTCTATATAACTAAATTTGGAAAGGATAGGATGAGCTGGCTGGATCCCTTATTTTTTTTTCCTGCATAAGACTATATCTCCAATTAGCACATAGAGCTATTTGACCAATGAGGGAGATTTGTAGTACCAAATATAGAAAGAGGGAAAAAGAAGAAAGAAATGGCACTTGTGCACTATTAGACGTGACGTAAACTGGGTAAATCGTACTATTGCAACTGGGACAAATCCACAGGTAATATATCTTTGTGGCTTCTGTTTATTATTCACTTCATGGATGCATTATACATAATTTTGCCTGCTGTATTGCAGCAAACCACAAAATTGATTATTGTCTGCTTGCTGAAACATATATTTTGCATTAGCATGTGTGATCTTTTTGTATCCAATATCCCTTGCTTGTATTGTAAGATCATGTAAACTCTTATGCTTTATTCTCTCACAAAATATTCCCTTTTTATTCTTTAGAAGAAGTGTCTTACTTGATAACTTATTGACATACTTCTTACTTTTAGCTATTGATATTCTATTGTTGCTTGCATGATGCTCTTGTACCAACCTGCATCTCACAGTTAGAAGGTTGCGTTGTGCAAGTGGCAATAAAAGCCGAGGACCGTGGCTGTCAGCAATTACTAGTAGATGGTCATTCAACAATCTTGGAAGTTTGCCTCTCATTTGCTTTAATCCCTTTGGAGTTGGAACCATCCATGAGTTAAAATTTTGTTCCAAAATATATGTAAATAGTATCTAGCAATTAGTTTGTGATGTTTATATTTGATTCGATTAAAACTTACATGTTTCAACTTTTATGTATGCAATTTCACACTTGAACAAAGTTTATATATTAATAGTTTTAATTTTGATAATATTGGGCCCGTGCTGGCACGGGCTAGCCTTACCTAGTAACTTTAGAACACCAGTATTGTTTCAGTTATTCAGTCATACAAGAATTTAAACTGCCATATATTATGTTAACAGATTTTCCGAACATTGAACAAAACAGCTAAAGGGTGGCTCTGATACCACATGTTGGAATTTGAATACACATACAGAGCCAACACAGCGAAATATTAATAGGAACGTACCTTCAACCATGATTGTTCAAGTGATGTGAGGAATTCCTTGGAAGAACCTTGAGAGAAAACCTAAGGAGTCTTCTAGCCTGTGCCTATCGTAGGATGTCAGACTGATGAAGTCACATGCGTATATATTGGTAGGCTAGAGATTCTTAGGCAAATACTTTAGCCCTAGGGACTTCATCATAAATTATAATTACTTTAGGGACTCCTAATATATGGTAATTCCTTTTCATCAAAGAAACTACTATATATGTATAACTATAGAATATTATCTGATATATTACTTCCTTTGGGAGACAAGGTAAATAATTTATTACCTTATATGTGGGTCACACCAGAAGTCTCTAGAAGATACGGTAATTTCTAATATTTTGAAGTTGTGACAAAATAAAAAGAGTATATATCTTGTAAAATGAGAAAGAGGACAAAAGGGCAGCCCAGTGCACAAGGTATTCCGTATTCACATTGGGTCCAGGGAAGAACCGCATAACAAGGGGTGTAATGTAGACAGTCTACTTTAATGCAAGTATTTCTGTTTGCTTCAATTAATAGCTCAAACTCGTAATCTATAGATCACACAGAGACAATTTTACGGTTGCTTGAGGCTCTCCTTCAAATGACAGAGGAGTAGTACAAGACTTTATTTTCTCGATCATTTTTTCGTTTGAGTATATGAAATTAAGAAAAATGAAATTTTACGCCAAAAAGGAAAAGAGAGAACGATTTGAATATCTAGAGGCGGATATAAAAGAAGACTTTTGTCTAAACTTCCAAGCTTGATGTCCTTAGTCACCATCATCATTTTTTCCATGGTTGGAACTTCAACGTCTCTTTCCATGACATTCATGGATAAGCCGACTAGATTAACAAATCACGTCATAATTCTTCAGTGGACCAATGAATATTTATGTTCCAGACACTTCAAGTTTTTGTATTGGAAACTGGATAATCCGGCCTCATGGCTAGTTTATAGTCAAAATTTCAGATTTTCATTAACCTTTGCTTGGTCCCTATTTGTTTTGAGTAGATTTGTTCAGTCTCTTTACAGGGATTTATGTTAGTCCAAACATAAAATATGTTTTCAGGACCACTGAGCTTGTTAAAATATGTTCCCGAAACATCAAATTTTTGAGTTTTTGTGCTGCAATGTGGATGGTCCACTCATGCATGGCCGATGTCTATTTCAGAAGTTTGCAAACTCAGTTTTTGAGTTTTTTGAAAATCGTGTTTATTTCGAGCTATTATTCGTACAAGGAAAGTAAGTTTTTAACATATCAAAACTCCACAAAGTCTAGCTAGTTTAAAAATCATCAAAAGAAATTGTATGGTAAAAGTAGCTAAAAAAATGTAATACGTAATTTTTTTTTGGAAAACTCGAACTCAGGTTTTGTAAACTTTAAAGCAAACGCCACTTATCTCAAGATCTCTCACTGTCTTTTGTTGATACACTGCGGGTTTCTTTAACTTTTTGTGGTTGAACATAATGTCATAGTCCTAAATCTTGTTGGAATGAAGCAAAGTAGTCGAAGAATAGACGTGTTCTATGCCCCAGTTCTCTAATGTAGTCAATTCATGTAGAGGAATACAAGAAAGATCAAATTAATGTAATCAAATTCTGTTGTGGCCTTTAGGAAAACCAAACGGTCACCACTCCGGAAGGAGACTGCACTGAATAGTTAATAAACCATAATCCTGTATCCTTTCTTTACTTTACGAGAAGCCTGAGTCTTTCTACTACAAGTTAACTAATCATATCTGAAAAAAAAAAATACTAATTCGCTATGGAAATTACATCAGATTTTAATTAAAAGCCGCTTTTTTGTAAGGTTCTTAGCATATGTCGCCTTTTGTTCTGCTGATCAATAAAAAGAAAAATAAATGAAACTTAGCAATACGAGGTGTTCAAGATGATGTTACATTCGTGATCTTAACTTTTGTTACGCGGCGTCTTCATGTGATTCCTTGGATGAACGATGCAAGGCCAAGTAACTAATGTTAGTGCAGTTACTACCCGCCAACTGAGATCCCTTTCGTACGCTAGACGAGATTGTCGATGCCGTACGAAAAAACCAATGTCAAGAGCAATTAAGAGAACATAAATGAGAATTGAGAATGAAAGATAGCTTGATTGCAGTAATGTAGGCTATTACAGAAAAGCAATACGTTGTCGAGGGGGGCAAACACCAGTATAGAGAATTGTTTACTTGCTAGAAAGTTTGATTGCTTGATCCCCTAATATTGCTTAAAGAAAATAAACCAAAGTTACAAAACTAGACCTAACTAAGATAGAGAAACAAAATGGAAATACATAAAATAAAATTACAATGAATAGGACTTAGTTTTCTACAAGGTAGAAACAGGTCCGTTGTCAACAACCTTGTCTTTGGTATTATGGTTTGCGCGCGCGGCGCCGTTGGCATCTGCCTGTGGCTGGGTGCTGACGAGGGATATCGGTGGGGCGATAGAGGCACATGCGTGCTTGTCACTTGGAGCAGCCAAGACCACGGGGCCGTCTGTGGCGCTAGGCATTGGGACTTGCTAGAACACCATGGGGCGCGTCCAAGGGATCATGGGGCATGGCTCGAAACCCGCCCATGACATTCTCCCCCACTTGAGTTGGCGATGTCCCCGTCGCCTTACTTGCAAGATAATCGTCAATTAGGCTCTAGTAGGCTTTGAGGTCTATTTCCCTCTCCCAAGTATTCTCCTCTGCATCACAGGTGTCACGACCCAAAATCCATTAAAGGTCGTGATGGCACCGGACACCTGTCAGGCAAGCCAACAATAAACAATTTGGTTCTCTTTTTTAGTTCGAAATCATAGTTTTCCTTCAATTAAACAGTAGAAGATGGAAATTTTACAGTAAATAATAATATTTTCATAATCTCAATATTGAATAATCCATAATCATCTCAGAACCTGGTGTCACAAGTGCATGAGCATCAACTAGGAAAAATAAAATAAAATACATCATCAATCCGGAATACAACTTTGGACAGGAGAGAACAAAAAATATAAATACTCTGAAGGAGACTCTGCCGGCTGCGGATGCTAACATAAGATGCAGCTCACTTAAGTCTCTGTATCAACCATGCAGATGCGCTCACAAGGTCACTAGGCATACATGTACATGTACAATAAAAATATACAGTAAGTGTAGTATGAGTACAAAAACAACGCGCAAGTATAGTATGAGTACGAAAACAACGCGTACCCAGTAAGTATCCAGTCTAAAGTCAAAGAAGTAGTAACGAGGGGTCGACTTCGACACTTATTAGTGGTCCAACAATATAATAATATAAAGTTCTAACTAAATATAATTTGTAGAGATAACAGTAAAAGTCATAATAAGAAAAAACGGAACAATGCTTCACCACATTTAAGAACGCAAAGTACTTCCTTCATTTAAGCAATTGATCTCTCAAACAATGAAGCTGTGCCGATTATAAAAAAGGCGGGCTTTCATTTCTATTATAACACACAAAACTCCGCCGAGGACGTTCGGCCCGATCCAATATAAATGTAAATTGTGCACTATCGAGGGTCGAATAGTCCGGACCATAGATAGAATTACTCCGCTCGCGAAACATACATGCGACGCGGATAAATATAGAAAGATTTACCCCACTCGCGAAACATACATGTGATGCGGCCGAATATAAAATTCATCGACAAATCATAATCCTTTCTTGATTATTTCAAAAATATACACAATTCAACTTAAAGCTTTTAAATACTTAAAAATCCTCAACTTAGTTCCATTTAATACAATTAACAAATATAATCAAATAAAGGTGTCCACAGAGCATGGTGTAAACCTAAAACTACTCGGACATAAATAGGGATAGTAACAACGTACGGACTCTCGTCACCTCGTGCGCACGTAGCCCTCACTCATAGAAGCACATATTATTTTAGTTCACCTATAAGGTTAATTCCCTCTTACAAGTTTAGAAAGTATATTTATCTCGCTCTGAAGTTCCATAGCCAGCTCCCAAGCCGTTCCAACTATTCAAACATATATCCAACACTCCAAAACTAGTCAATTATTGTGCAAATCCATAACTATATACTCCAATACTTATTATAATCCAATTTATAATAATTTCCAACTCTGCTCGAAAAGTCGATAAAATCAACCCACATGTCTGGATTCCGAAATTTTTTGAAGATAAACATTACCCATAACATCACGAACTCAAACATATAATTTATTCTCAATTCCATGCCCAAATTCGTGGTCAAAATCCAAAAATACCAATTTTTTAGGTTTTGTACCAAAAGCCCAAATTTCCACTAATTTTTCATGAATTTCCATGTTAAAATCTATATATAATCTAAGTATTTAACTTACAATAGGTGGGAATCACTTACTTTGACATAGATGATGAAGACGGAGCTCCAAAATGGTTCCTAGGTCATCTCTCATGGAGGAAAAGAGGTGAAATGAGCCAAACCCATATTTACAAACTTATACACTGCCAGGCAACCCTTCTTCGTGTTCGCGAGCCTCCCATCACGTTCGCAATGAACAAAATTCTTTAAAGCCATTTCCAAACTCTTCTCTTATAGCTTCTAGTATAATGGTCCTAACTTTTTATACAGACCTCCAAATGACAAATGGTTAAAGTTTTTGAACAATAGACACCAAGATATACAACTTTTGTGTTTTGGTCCTCTCCAAATTCCTTATAGATTTCGAGATATAAGCTTCCAAAGTCCGCCCTGTGCGTTTCAAATTTCTTCTTCATCTTCCCGGACAACCTGTAGTGTAGTAGCCATAGCTTTTATGCATAAATCCAAATTCATAATGGTTTACCTTTGTGAAACCTAGACACAAAGGAACTTGCCATTTTGGATCCTTTCCAAATTCCTTATAGATTGCGAGATATAGGTCTCTGAAGTTAGACCTGTGCAACAGAGATTTCCTTCTTTGGGAACGCGAAGATCAACACCAAATATCAATAAATCAGCATCCAAAGTAGTCCAAAATGATTCGAAACACACCCGAGGACACCAACATGTCCTAAAACATGACACAAACTTGCTCGAGGCCTCAAATAACATCAAACAACATCGGAATCATAAATTGCACCCTAATTCAAGCTTAATGAACTTTAGAACATCAAACTTCTACATTCGATGTCGAAACCTATCAAATCACGTCCGATTGATCTCAAATTTTGCACACAAGTCACATTCGACATTACGGACCTAAACCAACATTCCGGAATCAGAATTCGACCACGATATCAAAAAGTTCACTTCTTGTCAAACTTCTCAAAAACCTTCAAATTTCTAACTTACGTCAAATGACCCCAAAATGACCTACGAACCTCCGGATCCACTTCCGGACGCGCTCCTAATACTAGAATCACCATACGGATCTATTCCCAGACTTGAAATCCCAAACGAACATCGATAACACTAAAATGCCCTACAACCCAAAATTAATGAAATTCTTCCAAAATGCCAACTTCCACAACATGCGCCAAAATGCTCCCGGGTCATCCAAAAGCAATTCGGACATACGCCCAAGTCCAAAATCATCATACGACCTTGTTGGAACCTTAAAATCCAGATTCTAAGGTCGTTTATTCAAAAATCAAACCTTAGTTAATTTTTTCAACTTAAAGCTTCCGAAATGAGAATTTACTTTCCAAATCAACTCTTAACTTCCCGAAATTCAATTCTTACCATGCGTGCAAGTCATAATGCCTGAAGTGAAACTACTCATGACCTCAAACTATTGAACGACATGCTAGAGCTCAAAACGACCGATCGAGTCATTACATTCTCTCTCACTTAAACATACGTTCGTCCTCGAACGTGCTAAGAACTGCGCTGGAGATGTTTGAAATCACTATTTAACATGTTGTGCACCTACCCGTGCTAAAATAACCCAGTTGAGCACATTTTCTCAAGCAAATATGAAGAATCCCTTTTTGTTTAGTCAAATTAGCCTTAGAGAAAAATTTGAACATCCAGAATTTTCCACCAGGCCCGCTTTCAACATACGAACACCGTATCAGTCACTACACACTGTACCAAAACATGATTGCACATCCTTGTTGAATTCACACCATGCACCGCATAATTCATGGGAGCATAATATCATTCTCTGAAGCTAATAGCAAAAATTCTATGAATCTAGTGCCCTCAATCTCATGAAACATATAAGTTCCGTTTCAACTCTCGCACTACTACCATGACAGAAGAGATGTGTAGAAACTCATAACCACCTGCACAATTACAATTCATGGAGTCTCTCCTCCCGACAAGAACCACTACCTCATTCTGGACTAAACATCGATATTTACTCTTTCATGTGCCTTATATAAATCTGATCTCACTTATCCTAGGTCCAATAATCCTGTCTCACCCAGTACAAGCTGCTCAGGTGATAAGCCACCTCAGACATTGCAAAAAGTCTCATATAATGCAACAGAGTGCTAATAACCCACAACCTTGAATGCGATACGTAAGGAGAAATGAGCTCTCGAAAGAACTTCTCAACCCATGTAACTAAATTAATAAGCGAAAAGATGTTATGAACCTTCCTCATAAATGAGAAACAAATCATACAAGAATAGATATGGGAAACTATACTCAACGTCACACTGTTGTGGTGTGCAACCCGATCCACACATGATACTATTACGTCGTGCAACCTGATCCAACCATGATACCCGTGGTGGCATGCCACCCGATCCATATATAAGAATCTATAAAGAAATACTTACCGAGCTAAAATGCTCATAACTACAAAATACCCGAATAGCGACCACAAGCACGCCAAGTGCATAATACCATCCCCGGGGAGACAGATAGCGTCGTACGCCACAAAACTTAAACACGACTAAGGTTTGATATATGATCTGAATCTCAAGAGCCAACATGCTCGTATAACACCATCTCTACGCGGAACATCAACACATATGAAATTTAATCAAGCCGTCTCACAATCCACACGGCACAATAGAGTATTACATGAAATAGAGAATGTCGAAATAACATCCAACGTCCGAGTACTCCTCCATAAGGAGTGCTATGCTGAATGAACACACCTAGGCTGGTGTAGAGTACACATCTACATTTAACCTATTAACGGACCTCATTCGATTTTGATCATACCATGCTTGGGAAAATAGCCTCTCAAGGACCCACAATGACCTATTCATGACACATAAGAACAGTTGTCGACTCCGGACCAAACTTCCACAATTCACAACTAATTGAATAGTGCGCCTTTCAGGCCTAAAATCTCACATTAGCGATAGTGCCAAAAATCTCCACAGTTGGTGTCAATATTCAATCAATCAAGTGACTACATGTCACACTTATACAATCTTCCCATGGGATATGCTCTCATGACCTTCCGCACCAGGTAACAAGTCTGCACATCCATACCACCGGCCACACTAATGGCGTAAAGCAAATCAAGAATCTATAATTAGTACGCAAAGCCTCTTACACAAGACACCGATCTCAAGTGATGCTAAAGACAATACCAGCTTACTCTAACCATCTGAATCATTTCTTGCTCACCCAAGCTCATGATATTATTGCCAACACCAAATGGCAACCTTGCTCCTCAACTTACAATTCCCATGCCGCTTACTACACCTAACATGCTAATACGTGAAAATACAAGAATTTCATCATAACTCTTGAACCACTAATAGAATCAAACACTTCATTATATAGAAATTTTTCACTTAACTCATTTTAGGAGAACCATAGCAACATGCGACTAAATTGTCATAATCGCAAAAAATATGATCCTCAGGCAGTGGTCTAAGCCACCATGATCCTTCCGGGATCCATCTACACATAACATGACTAATAGTTAAAATACCTCCAAATAAAATAATTACGGCAACCGTCAATCCTCCCACGTACTACCACAAATCACATGCATAACTCAACGCGCTGAAGGAACTGATCATTGCAACCATTATGCCAATTCAACCATTGTTAGCCGACCCGTATTCCCCTAAATTAATCTTAACTTGCCTTAGAAACAATGATAGTTACATTCATTACATCACAAACCTAAATTAGCACTCACCCCGAGTGACCTTATTTCACGAGACCGCACTGTCCCAAATCCCACGAACTATCTCATACCGTCTTTATGCGCATATTCACATCTTCAATTGGTACACCCATTCTGATAATTCCTCTATGAGTCCGATGTTATTTTCTCCCATTCCTCCAATGATACACTGCAGACCGAACATAATATAGAATGCTCCAAGGCCCTTTCATAATCCACCGCAAAATCTTGATACTTAATCATACTACGAACTCGAAATCCTTAGGCACCGCACTTTAACTTTCAAATCCATTAGGACTATTGCTGATAGTCACCCACTCTGACTTGTTCCCAAATATGATTAAACTCCAATGCTCTTCTAGCACATGAATACCCTTCTCAAAGAAATGCCCGGCCAAATCACCTTTCTTATAAATCCCCTCTACACGAATCATAAATCCTAAGTCTTCCCAAAGCCTGAACATAAATTGATAAGGCCAATTGTTGCACGCATTTCCTCAAATCCTTTGCTCAAATCACCACTGATGTTCTCTTTCATTAGTCATAATTGTGAGCACGTGATTTTTGTCCTACCAGAAATTACTTCCAAAAGACCCAAAAGAAAATAGCCTTTTTGTTGTTTGTAATTTTTTGCGGATTTTTGTTATTTTTCTTATTTTTGTTTGCATTTGTGTGGGCATGTTCATGTGTTTAAACTAATTAAAAAAAATACAAAAAATATTGCATTTGTGATTCAATTCCACAATTAGAAGTTAATTAATATTTTGGTGATTTAGGATTTTGATAATAGCTTGACTAAAAGATAAAGAAAATAAAGAGATGAAAAAATGAAGAGAAAACCGAACTGGGCCAGCTAAACCGGACCAAAACCAGGCCCCAAACATATCAGTGACCCAGCCCAAGACCAGGTCTCTCTTAGACGCCTCCAAACGACGCCGTATTGGCGTTTATATCTCGAGTCATTGATCAAATCAATTGGACGGCTCAGATCAGGCCTCCTTTTATCCAAGCAACGTCGCTTTGAGGCGCCTAATCGGAATCGTCTATTTTGCTCGATCCAACGGTTCCAGGTTCCCCCCAGATACCCAACCCATTCCCATCTGAGACCGACCCATTCCCCCTTGACCAAAACGACCCCGTTTCGTTTAAGTGATTTGATCTGGACCGTTAGCTCTCACCATCCAACGGTCCAGATTATTTGATGCGTTTTAATACACTAATCCCTACCCAAACCCCTTCACTCGTCTCCATTCCCAAACGACCCCTCCTCCTTCATCGTCTCTTAGAGACCAAACATCCCCCCTCAAGAACCCTAGCCCGCCGCCCTCTTTCCCCCTCGCCTGAAACCCGGCGGCAACAACGCCGCCGGTCACCAAACTAACACCACAAACCCCCCATCACACCCCAAACCCAAATCTCCAAGCCCCTTACCTCGAATCATATCCGAGCTTCTCGAATCTTCGATCGAAGATTCGAGTCAAGAATCGACCTACACCAAACCATCCCAAAATGGTACCACATACTTCCCTAGCCTCCCTCTACGCCAAACCATAATTGGTTTGGCTCGAATCAAGCCCAAACTACTCGAACCCCAATCCGAGCCCCAAGAACTATAGAAGAGTTTCGAGCCTGGTTGAGAATTTGGGTGGTTCAATGGGCGTTAGTCAAGTGTTCTCACTTGAGAACACTCGATTAAAGCCCGTTTGGCCTCAAAATCTCGAGTCTGAATTTGGTCCCAAGTCTGTGTGATCTCTGATTTCTCTTCTTAAGGTATTTCCTCTTTCTCTCTTGTATCTTTATTTATTTATTTGTAGTCTAAGTTTCATTAGTATCTTCATCTGTTAAGTTGTCAATTTTTCCGTTCCTCCCTCAGACCTTTTATTTGGTCGATTTTTGTTTCTGTTTGTCTGTTTGATTGTGTTTATTATAGGATAGGCATTCGCGTCGATTAGCGTCGTCGAATAATTAGATTCGTTTTGTTTGTCTTCGGCTTAAGTTACTGGTGAATCACTGATGAATATGTCGATTAATTGTTATCTTTTATACGTGCTGTAATCGACTAAACGAATGTCGTCGATTAATCTCGAAAATCTGCCTGTTAGAACACTGGACTGTAATTAGCTGTAACTGCTTGCTTTTTTACTGTTGGATTATAGTTGAAACTGTTTGTTGATTTCAAGTTAGGGGGTTGATTGGATATAGCTGTTTAGCTTAATTTAGAAATCAGAAATTAAAAGGGGTGCCAGGCACATGTTTAAGTGAGTGGAACCTGCTGGACAGCAGGCAGTCCACTAGTTTCTGCACTTCAATAATTTTAAAACAAGCCCCATACTTAGACAATTAAAGGTGGGAAGTGCAGAGGGAATAACATGGGTTTAATCAGTTTTTAAAACATTAAAAAAGGGGCTGTGAAGGCATAGGTTGGGGGTTATAAAAAGGAAGTTTGGGAATAGTTAGGAGGGGAAATTTTTTTTGGAAGGAAAAAAAAGGCTGATATACACTCTAGTATACACAGCCTTAAACCATCAGTTTGGGAGCTTCAACCATCAGTTTTAGGGGTCTCTTTTGGCCATCAGTTTCAGAGAATTGTTGCTCGGTTTAAGTCTGCTCTATTTTTCAGTTCTGGAGGTTTCTTTTGAGTTTACTTAAGTGCTGTTTTGTTCGTTGGTTGGTCTTGGAGTTCTTGCTGTGTGCGCTTTCTCAAGTTCTCTGTGGGTTTGATTTCGTTCCGGAGATTTCAATCTGTTCCTTAGGCTGCCTACTACTGCTTCATAGTAGTTTCAGTTGTTGGCTGGGATCTTTTGTTGCTGTGTTTCATAGTATTGCTGCCTTGTAGTTTCATAGTATTGCTGCCTTGTAGCTACTAGTATTGTTTCATAGTAGTATTGCTTCATAGTATTTTCATAGTATTGCTGCCTTGTAGCTTTGTTTTGAACTACTACTGATCTCCTTCTTCTTCATTTCTGTTGTTGGAATTCCAGGTACACATTTCTCAGACTGTTGTTGACATGGCTTACCCCGTTTGACAATAAAGAAGATCAAGTTTTTAAGCTCTACTGTCGACATAGAACTCCTCCTCTACACTTCTGTTATGTTTGATTTGTTATAATAAAAATAGAACTGTTTAGATTACAATGGAATTTTGTACTATTAATTTAGAACATTAGAGGCATTGTTGGTTCAATAAACTCTTAGTTCAAACTACTAGTATTGCTTCATAGTAGTTTCATAGTATTGCTGCCTTGTAGCTTTGTTTTGAACTACTACTGATCTGCTTCTTCTTAATTTCTGTTGTTGGAATTCCAGGTACACATTTCTCAGACTGTTGTTGACATGGCTTACCTCGTTTGACAATAAAGAAGATCAAGTTTTTACGCTCTATTGTCGACATAGTACTGCTCTTCTACACTTCTGTTATGTTTGATTTGTTATAATAAAAATAGAACTGTTTAGATTACAATGGAATTTTGAACTATTAATTTAGAACATTAGAGGCATTGTTGGTTCAATAAACTCTTAGTTCAAACGCTTAGAATCCGAGTACACCTCTCGTTGGTGAACTAATCCAATAACTTGATGTGTATTTAACTATGGATGTTTGACTATTAGGAGTAGATAATTCTCGTAGTGCATTCGTAAAAGATGAGTTTCATAATAATTCTATAGTTATTTCCCTAATTGTTGCCTCATGTACTCGACCAAGAAGTAATTCAATAGTGAGTCAACACCTCCGTATCGGATTTGTATAAGTGGCGTTAAGCCGTTGGGATGGACTCAATTTGAGTTAATATCAATCTGAAAACATAGGGTAACCATGACCATATTTAATTACGTTTGGACATCGTATGCTTGTAAAGTCATGACTAGGATAAAAATCAGGATCGCACATAATCAAGTCATTCATTAATCCCCTCTGGTAGCATAATCTTGAAACAACTTCATCGGCATTCATTTTATGAGAATTAAAGCTTTACTGGATCTATAGGATTGAGATTACACCAGTTTTATTTGAAATAGTAAAGGTATGGTCTTAAAATGAAAGCGGGTTTTAAAGTTGATCAAAAGCACATAAGTTATGATATATATTAAAAATCAAATACTTTGGCCATTTATGATAGTTTAAGCAACCGTGCTAGAATCACGGGATCCGAGGGTGCCTAACACCTTCCCTCGGGTCAACAGAATTCCTTACTTAGAATTTCTGGTTCGTAGACTTCATTTGGAAAGTCGAATATCCTCGACTCAGGATTTAAATAAATCGGTGACTTGGGACACCTTAATTTATTCCAAGTGGCGACTCTGAAATAAAAATAAAAATAATCCTGTTTCGAATATTGTCACTTAAACTGGAAAAACTCCTTTATATACTCCCTCGAAAGGGGGCGCGCCAAAAGGAGGTGTGACAGCTCTGGCGACTCTGCCGGGGATTATCCCTCCCAGAAGCTCTGGTTCAGGGTTTAAGAATTCGAGCTTTGAATAATTGTTGTATTTGTCTTATTTAATATCTGATTTTATTACATGTTTGTCTTAATGTGCTAAATGTTGCTTTTACCGCTTTGATATTTTGTGAACTGTATATAAACTGTGCCGATACCCACCTCTCTTCTGAGTCTTCTTGAATTTAACATCGGGCATTTGCTGGACATAGCCCGTCTTTCTTGAGATAGCCGAGGTGCTTGGCACCCGGTGAAGGATTTTAGTCACACATGTTTTAGGCGGGGAGTACCACCAGTTAAGCCGGAAAGCCATGCTACTGGTACACTGACCTTCCTCGGCTCGAGTTTTCCGCTCGAGTAAGCCGGTCTAGATACTTTCTCCAACAGGATATCAACTTAGAATAACAAAGCCTCATGCCGGATCCCTAGTAGGAACGTTTGTTTGCATCATGTGCATTTTTGACTTAGGAGGCTCAACACATGGGTTGGGTCTGTCTAGGACAGGTGTACCTGAAAACAAAAAGACCACTATGCTGCATCCTGTTTGTGCATTTATTTGTTTCGGACCTGCATGCTGGCCGGCTTATTTGAAAAAAAAAAGTTAGAAAAATGGGTTTGAAGAAAAGAAAAATACCAGTGTGTATAGAGTTAAGGGATTTAATCACATGTCTTGAAAAAGCCAAATAATACCAAAGACTCTGGTAAATTTTGAAAAAAAGGGATGAAGAAAGAGGTCTCATTTTTTCTAATAAGGTAGTTTGTTCCGTCGAACTACGCAAGTTTGATTCTCACCGGACGTGGGATACGTAGGCAACCCATGTCGGGCTCAACTAATTCAAAAAAAAAAAAAACGAATAATAATTCTGCTTTTCAAAAAAATAAAAACGGTAAATGTAGGGGTTAAACAAATGCCTTTAGTCAATGTAATGTCATTCTTGGAAAAACAGCCAAACGCCTATAAAAGGCGCCGAAGGACTGATTTCTCAAGAACAGTACGTATGTGTCATACCGGATTCTGTTACACAGCCTTCAAATTCTTATTCAAGTGCTGAAAGACCGTACTAACAAGATAAGTTTTTTTTAAAAATAATAAAGATTTTCTCTAAGGTTTAGGAAAGTTTTTAAGTTTCATTTTTTATCTTTTCTAGGATCAGCATGGTTCCTCCCTAAAGAATTGGTCAGAAAAGGGCAAGAGATGAGACTCCTCATATGTTCATGATTCGAGATAAGACCCCGAGCCTTCTCCATGATTGGTGGGCTAGTTTTGCTGCTTGGGAAAGAAATCAAGTCTTCAAGCACCTTAAGTTTTTTCCAGACATCATGGGAATTGAGCCGGACAGGGATCTGATCGGGGCCTTAGTGAGTTTCTGGGACTCCACGAA
>MU764162.1:5027-16103 GCA_026770625.1 Nicotiana glauca | reverse complement strand
AGAGTGTGTCAAAGTTGACCATCTCGTCTCTACCCCTTCGGGATTAGGCGGGACACTCACTGAGTACACGTTGATTGCGTACTTATACTACACTTCTGTGCATTTTTGTTGCACAAGTATATATATACACTTCTAGCAGCCTATTGGGCGTAGCAGCATGGATGACGCTGGAACTAGGTGAGTTGCATCATTCGAGGCGGCCGCAGCTAGAGTAGTCTCATCCTTTGTACTATATTTACTTTCCGTCCATTGTATTCCGGACGGATGTTGTATGTTATTTCTCCTATCAGTAGATGCTCATGCACTTGTGACTCCGGGTTATGGGATGGCTCGAAGTATTGTATTAATTGCTTAGCTTTTAAATTCGATTCGAAAATATATTCTTTAAAATTTCTATATAATGAAGGAAAAATCCTGTATTTCAAAAGTGTTAAACGAGATATAATTTAGTATTTGACTTGGTTGGCCTGACAGTAGTGTCCGGCGCCACTAAGACCCTTAGTGGATTTTGGATCGTGACAATATGGATCGGACTGCACGCCACAGTAGTATATTATATGGATCGACTGCACGCCGCAGTAGTATATTATATGGATCGGAATGCACGCCGCAGTATGTATATATTGGATCGGACTGCACGCCGCAGTGATATATAGCACTTGGGCTGTAGGAGCCCCTCCGGAGTCTGCACACCCACAATGAGCGCAGGTACCCATATAGATTGGGCTGCACACCGCAGCGAGCTATGGATCGAGCTGCGCACCGCAACGGTATGTGGATCGGGCTGCCGCAGCAGTTATTATGTGATACTATTTCTGAGAGTGATTTGCGAGAGAGAGCTCGAGGGGCCGAGAGTGTTGTGGAGAGTGAGCCCGATGGGCTGGTTTAGTTTAAGATATTGCCGAGAGGCGAGCTTTTATGTGCTCATTTTGCATGCTTCTTGCTTTTTTTTCCTGTTATACTGTGGTATTTGTGCCCGAGGGGCGGATTTTCTGTGCTAACCAGCACTAACTATTTTGAAACTGTTTTCGTAATTATTGAAATGACCTTTTTCGAAAAAGATTTGAACGGAGCCAAAACATCTCTATAGATTTCACTAATTTCACTGTTCTCTCATAAATTGTACCTGGCTTCTGTATAGAATATTGGTTGCCTTACATGATTTCTGGCTGCTCAGTTATTATTTACTTTTATTACTCACTGATTTAGAGTACTCACTTTACGACCTGCACCTCACGTGCAGATGCAGGTATTGTCCACTCGGTAGCGGGTTTTGAGCTGGTTGAGGGCATTGCTATGGTAGCGGAGCAAGGTGACCGCCAGCGTTCGCGGCACCGGACTTATCTTTTGGATTCCAGATTTCATTTTATGTATATTTGGCCCTGTAGTTGTGTTCCTACTTCTTAGATGCTCGTGACTTGTGACAACCCGATTTCGGGCTGAGTCGGGATGGTTTCCCTGTTTTATCATATTTATTCCGCACTTATGATTATTTATCCATATTTTAGACTTATTCATGCTAAGTAACTGTTAAAACAGGTATTGTTGTTTCTGTTGGCTGGCCTTGTCTTCACGAGAGGCGCCATCACGACGGAGTTTGGGAATTGGGTCGTGACAATAGTACTGAAATAGTTGTCTGTAGCTGTCATCCTTATGTTTTCATATTTTGCTTTCTTCCGGAGGTAATAAAATATAACATCAATATGCTTCAAAAAGAAAACAGATATCAATCGAATATACAGAAACATATTTATTCTAAAACAAAACAAAAACAATAATGTATGTTGACATACCATTTCATTGATTCCTATACTAGTATAATGAAGTTCAAAAAACCATGTCTTATTAGCTATAAATTCAACTCCAAGATCAAACTCTTCCTCCAGTATATCATCCTTCTCTTCATACCCCTTCTTCCTAAAAAGCTTAATAAATATATAAATAGAATAGTCCGAACTATCATTCCAAAGAGACTTCAATCAAAACATATGTTAAATATATGTAAATTTACCTCTTAGTTAGGATCAAGTTTGTCTCAACAAATTTACTGAATTCATCTCTAATTGATAGAGGAATTTCTTCAGTAATTGATATTTTAAAAGGGTTATCACCTTTCACAATTACACGAGGTACAAGAGTGTTTTTCATTTTTGTTGCATCTTCTCCAGGAGAGTTGTCCAAAATCTCATAAGCTTCGAAACCTTCAAAACTTGAATGAATGGGCAAGGAAGAAGTGGTAGCATCTTCATGTGTAGAACCTTTTGAAATAGTTATTTTTATAGGAAGAACACCTATGGACTCATTAACAAACTCAGAAGTTATTTTATGAATCTGACAATCAATTTGAGTGTCAGTCATCTCAATTTCATGATCTAGAATCATCATAGATGATAAATTTTTATCAACATCTAAAGCTAGAATATATTCATTTCTTGTTTGCTTACAAAGCTCAGCTGTAAATTTATGAGTCTCTAAATCATACATTTCCAACCATTTTTCATCATCTGGATTTCCAACATCAACAAAACCAGATGCTACATAAAAAATACATTAATATGTCAAAAAAAAATATAAATAATTTTTTTTCAATATATAGCTTTACGTTTCAATACCAGAAATCCCTTCCTTTATCATTGCTAAATTAAAATCTTCTAATTTTTTTTTATATTTTTTTATATTATTAAAATTTTTTGCATTGCCAAAGCTTTGTGTGACTTGGGGGAATACATTAATTAGACTCCATATTATGTGTTTAATATTTTTATGATTGGGTAACAAAGGCTAGATCATACGAAAAATATCGTGCTTTCGCGAGTGACACCTGGCCCTATCCTTGAGCACCTACGAAACCAAGCATTGCTTGTCATTAGTGCTTCTAATCTAAATAAAAATCGTCCAGTTTATTCTGTGAATGATTGTATTCCAGTATGTTATACTGGATAGTTATTATAATAGAGTTGAGTTTTGTTTGACTCCAGTAAATTTTACGGGATGTCTGCCATGTCTAAGCCTTTTCTCCAGTTAATTATACTGGACAACATAATTTACAGGTTCATGTCATCCAGTATAATTTACAGGTACGTAGTCTAGTGTGTGTTGCCTTGTTGTCCTGTATGTTAATTGGGTGAGTTTTCATTCCTTCTGATTCATGTCATCCAATTTAATTTACAGGTATTCTAGTGTGTGTTACCTTGTTATCGTGTATGCTATACTTGATGAGTTTTCATTCTTTTTGATTCATGTCATCTAGTATAATTTACAGGTAATCTAGTGTGTGTTACCTTATCGTCCTGTATGTTATACTGGGTGAGTTTTCATTCCTTCTGATTCATGTCATCCAATATAATTTATAGCTAGTCTAGTGTGTCTTACCTTCTCCTGTATGTTAAACTGGGTGAGTTTTAATTCATTCCGATTCATGTCATCCAGTATAATTTACAGGTAGTGTAATGTGTCTTACCTTGTTCTTCTGTATGTTATACTGGATTAGTTATGTGATATGCACCTGAGGCCCCTCAAGAGGCCAATCAATTATAACAATGCATCCAAATAACATAATGCAGACTCGCTTGTGCGATTAAAAGTCTAAAATAACATATAGAACGACAAATTGGATTTAAAGAAATTGAAGCATTAAAAATAGTATATTTTATACTATACCTTGTTTGATTTCATTGACTGCATCCTGCTTCCATTCACTATTACCTTCTACATCTTTTTTCACATCTCCATTGTGGTGATGCTGCAGAAAAAAGTTAAAATAAAATGATATTAGATGTAAAACAACCAAAAGAAAAAAGTAAAAAAAAAACAAACAATAAATACTAGTATACCTCTAACGTGCTCTTCTTCATTGAATTAATTGCATTAAACAGCTCAACAAATTTACTATCAAGATAATTTTTTAAAACCACAAGTTCTTCCTTGTATCCCTACTTCAATGATGATACTTCTTTCTTCAATTCATCTTGGCCATCTTGCAAAATCTTAAATTGAGTATACCACTCATTATGTTCCATTGACGGGTCAACACAGGCTTCACCTATACCTTAATTTTGGTTATAAATATTCTCCACCACCTTTCCACTTTTTTTATTTGCTGTCGTAATATTAATACTATTAGAAACATTGTCCATCATTTGCTTCTCCAAATCATTAGCACCAATACTTTTCATTTTTGATGTTTCATTAACATCTTTCCTCTGTTTCTTCAAATTATTACCATCTTTCCCTTTCTTCTCCAAAACATTAGACGGTGTCCCTTTCCTTTTAGCATTCTCATTAATCATCATTTTGCATTGTCTTTTTAAAGTCTCAGGTGGATGATCAACAAAATCATCATCTGAAGTAACGTGTATCTGATCAACATTATCCTCAATCACATTCTCAAGAGACATATTCCTTAAACTCAACTACAAACATACAATTTACTAAATTTTAGTAAAATAATTATATATAGCAAAAGTAAGTCTTAATACATGAGAAACACAAAAAAATAATTATATTACCTTCTCAGATGGTAATCCATATAGCTTATCGTTTAACTCTTCAAATTTCAGCTGCCGTATAACACTCCATCGAAGAATTGGTGTAGATATATTTTGACTCCTACAAGAAACATAACTATCCAAATATCCAAAACATTCATAGAACCATACTTGAACAGCATAAGGGAATCCTGAAATCCAATAATACTGTCGTTGCTTATCCAAAATACCTGACATGGTTCTCACTGTTTTGTCATATAAATCTATTCTCCATGGATAATTATTATAATCACCCTTGTCAACCAAGTCTAAGTACTTCTTATCAATATGCTTGGTGTTCTTAATAGAAAAAAGGAATGAACATACAACAAATAGCACTGCTATCTTAATAGCATCTTCATCAGAGTCAAATATTTTTGTAAGAAAACAATCCACAAGGCGTTCTTTAGAAACAGTAGGGTAATCCTTAAAGTACTTTGCAATTGAACCATTATTGTTTTGCCTCACGGGTACATTTAAATCCAGTTACAAAAACAAACTCTGCCAATCCAAAACGTAGCTTTACCCCATTGACAAAAAATACCATTTGATTCGCTTTTCCTTTTTCTACCTCCTTGGTTAACAAATAATATATTAACTGTGTTTTCAGTTTTATACAAGGCAAATTCAACAAATAGCCAAAATAAGTTGACTTAAAAAGTTCAAGTTGCGTTGTTGACAAATTTTTTTTTCAAATTGCTAACAATCTCAGAATTGAAGTTATTGCCAAGTATTGGTCTATCACTTGCATTAAGCTGCAATACAATACAGATACATATATAAGTATATTACATGGTAAACAGTATACAGAGCATGTATAACTAAAATAATGTGTAATATATTTTACCTTCAAAAATAATTTGGAATTTCTTCTCGTATGAGTACTTGATTCAGAATCATTCCTCTTTTTTGTAGGCTGTATATTATTTTGAGAAACATCAATTACTAGTTCCTTGATACTTTTGGAACCACTAATTTCGCATTCCTTAGAACTTTGAGACCGTGCTATTCTAATACTAGCTGACCCAGAGGTATTCGAAGCTGATCTAGAGGTATTTCGTGCTTTAGCCCTTTGTGAACGAGTCCGTTCTAAACTAACAAATTTTGTTCCACTTGCTGATGATGATACAACAACCGCATGTGCACTTGGAGCATCTTTCATATAAGATTCTGCCGTTGTAAGAGAATAATTTTCGTTCTCCATAACAAAATCAGAAAAATCAGTTGACACTGAGATTGGATGAATAGGTTTTTTACGCTTGAGAGAGTGCTTTGTACCCATTAAATGTCAAGTGTTCGAAATTAAGCTTGACATTTCAAAAATTAAACGTCGAGAACAAGCGACTAAACCCTAACGATGGTCGTTTGGAAATTAGAGATATGCTTTAGTAGCGCGTCGTTTAGAACCTAATTTTCTTGGAATGTGTGAAAAGTTATATTTCTCTAAACCTGTCAAAATCAAACAGACCTGAAAAGTTACCTTTAAATTTATATACAGGAAACTAAATATTAAATTATTTAATTCCAGTAAATTATTCTAATTACCGAATTTCCACTATATTCCAATTATCCATTATAATATATTGGCTTATATCACTTCATCAGTCCATAATTTATAGGGAGTAATCAAAACTTGACGAATTTAGGGTGAAATAATTAGGATTATTCACATCCAGTATTAAATATAGGACGTAGTGGTTTAAACATATACACCTCCAGTATAATCTACAGGAAATAAAATATTAAATTATTTAATTTCTCTCAATTGTTCTAGATATTATTTTCAACTTCTCCATTATAATATACTGGCTTATATGCCTTCATAAATAGTATTTCCAGCATAAGTTGGACGAATTTATAATTAAAAAATTTGGATTATTATAGGCGAAAAAGTCTTGATTGTGCTCAGCCAATATATAATACTGGAGATTATGCTTTCACATGACATATCTCCAGAATATTTTACAGGAAGCAACCAAAATAAGAACTCCAATTCTATAAACTTTACTGGATGATATTCTTTCACATATTAGATTCTGCAACATAATATACAGGAAGCAAAACATTTAAAAAAATCAAACTACAAAATCTGCTTATATATCAACAAAGTATTAATATTTAACATATAATTCAAAAACTATGTTTATCAGGGTATTTACAATTCAAAACTGCCATAATTTAAAGCATATTTACAAAAGTTATTCCTTCATTTCCATAATCATCACCAACCATCTCTGGAGGACTTTCATACCCTGATTTGTGTTTCCATTTTGCCTGTGCCCACAGACTAAAACCAAGATACTGACAATAATATTTGATTGTATTGGGCACAATTGACATAACATCTTTACCCTGCATCAACATATCAACATACCTTATAACAAATGTACCACAAATTGTGTTCCCTATCTGTTTTGGTGATTCTTTCCGGTGAAGAACAAATGGTTTATACTCATGCCCAAATGTAGGATGCAAGTCACCAAATTTATAATACTCCAAAACCATAGGAATAAATTCCTGAAATTTAAAAAGTTGCTCCTTTATAACTTGATACTCATATCCCTGGTACACAGAATCATATACATCTATGATCTTCTCATTCAAGTCTAACACTGCCAGGTAATAATGAGTGCAACAATCTAAGGCAACTTTACCATCTATAATTGGTGCAGAAATTCGAATCGGATAGAAAACTTTATCAACAGATGACCATGGAATCCCACATCCACGATTCTCACCCAATACATATTGAATAAGAACAAATCCCAATCCTTCATACCAAAATTGAAATTCAGTAAAATTTTCTAGACGTTTATGCCAGTCCTTATATGCAAATTCTAAAGTGTCACTAAAGTCCACATCTGTTGTTGTTGTTGAAGCAAATGGATACTCATTGATGTGATATATATGCTTCTTCCTCAAAAAAATACATTAACACATCTATGTGCTGAATATAAAATAAAAAAAAATATGTCAAGTGTAATATTAAAGAAAATCAAAAGTTCACAACGTAAAAGATATATACATACTGCATCAGTTAATGTATACTTATCATCTATAATCGCTTTAAAGAACATTCTTGATTTAACTTTCTCATTGTAAAGTTTATATGGCTTTCCTTGCAGTACAGGATCTTTTTTGTAAATATCAGTTACATCCCTAAAAAAAATAAGGACAAAACAAATATGAAAAATAAAAAAAAAGTGAAATTTTAATAACATATATATCAAATAAAAATACAAAAAACTAAATATCAAAACTCACTTTGGTAGACGACATCTTCTCTTGTTCTCCTTCAAAATATGCTTCAAAATTATCCTCAGCACGTTTGATTGTTTTACGATAATGCCAGCAACATCTTCGAACATATTTTGGATTCCAATTCAGACCTTTACATGTTCCCTTATATGGAGATTTTAAATGCCAACTGGCATTACGATTTCTTTTTCCTCTACCAAGAAATTTTTCTTCTTCTACATTCGCACTTTGTGCAATCTGCAGTACTTGTGCTCCTGCCACTTCTTTTCCTTTACAGGAAGTAAAATTTTCTTTTTCATTTTCACCTTGTACCTTCTTATCATCTAGTTGAGAAACAGACTTAGAAACTTTAAGAGGAGAAACATAAATTCCCTAATCCACACTTGAATATAAAATAATATTTTTATCAGAATTATTTTTTTGTATATCAGCAGAAACAGATTGTTCAGCAGGGGTGCAATCAACAGTAGGTTCAGGATAATTTGATATACTTGACTGAGACAAAATATTAAAATTAGGGCACGAATCCACAGAATTCCTCTTTCGTTTCCTAGTATACAATTTTCTCTGCTTCAAAAAAAAGAAAAAAAGAAATGGAGAGATTATTAGAACTGAAAAATATAATGAAATGAAATAAATTATACATATCCAGTATAATTTACTAGACAAAACAGTCTACAGATGCTAGTTTTTCAGTATAATATACTGGACAACAAGCTTAAACACGTTAGAATTCTTGTAAAATATACAGGAATCAAACAAAACTCAACCATAATATAATAATCATCCAGTATAACATATTGAAAAGCAAAGATTCACAGGACAATAAAAAAAAGTACTATTAATCAATCAAAAAAAATAACAACTAAAATTTTTTTAGTCTAAACAGAACTCATCCAGTATAATATACTGGACAACAAGCTTACACAGCGTAGATATCCTGTAAAATATATAGAAATCAAACAAAACTGAACTATAATATAATAATCATCCAGTATAACATACTGGAAAGCAAACAAACTCAAATATTTTTTTCAAGAGCCTAATAAAAAAACAGACAAATTATAATTCAAAAAAGGAATTGACAAATAAAACAAAATTCTAGTCTAAAAAGAACTAATCCAGTATAACATACTAGAGAAAAAACTTAGACACAGGAAACAACAAAACTGTCCACACTAACCTGCTGAATCTTTTCAATAATTTCATGAACAGCAAGAGGTGCTTTTTCTTTCAACTTCCTTTCAACTCCTTCAACATTATCTTTACTTTGTTGGATGCACATTTCAGAAAGACTTGCCAGACCAGTCTCAGGTTCTCTTTCCTTTGCTCCAGATGCTGCATTCACATTTACTATAGGAATAACTTGTTCTACTTCAGGTGAATCCAAAATTATATTGCCTTTTTCAATATCGCGAAAAATGGCTTCAACATCTGTACCTCCTGTTGCAGCATCTGTTTCACTTTCCTGAGAAAATAGATTTCTATTATAATAGAAACATTCAACACATATTGCACAATCAAGCTTAAATATGACACACTTCCATCAAAAGATACTAAAATCAAACAAAACTCAAGTATTTTTTTGAAGAGCATAATTAAAAAAAACAGACAAATTATAACTCAAAAAAGGAATTGGCAAGTAAAACAAAATTCTAGTCTAAATAGAACTAATCCAATATAACATACTAGAGAAAAAACTTAGACACAGGAAACAACAAAACTCCGCACACTAACCTGCTGAATATTTTCAATAATTTCATCAACAGCAAGAGGTGCTTTTCCTTTCAACTCCCTTTCATCTCCTTCAAAATTATCTTTACTTTCTTGGATGCACATTTCAGAAAGAGTTGTCAAACCAGTCTTAGGTTCTCTTTCCTTTGATCCAGATGCTTCATTCACATTTAAATATAGGAATAACTTGTTCCACTTCAGGTGAATCCAAAATTATATTTCCTTTTTCAATATCGCGAAAAATGGCTTCAACATCTGTACCTCCTGTTACACAATCTGTTACACTTCCCTGAGAGACTGCAATTATGTTATTTTGCAGAATATTTTGACTAGACTGTGGCGACCATCTTTCTATCGAATCATTTATTTTTCTAATTAGAGAATCAATATCACTACCAACTGTAAGATCAGTCTTATCTGGACCATAATTTGCTATTTCTTCATTACAAATAAGACCTTTCATTACATCTGCGCCACTTGGTCCACCTTGATCACTACATTTCTTATTTTGTGCATCTTTGAGCGATTCAATATCCATTGCTGGTATCTTTGATGACACAGCTCCACAATTTTCCTTATTATCTTAACTGCACTGTGGTGTTGAAATTTGATATGTCCCATCAGCTATTTTTTGCCAGATAGCATCAACATCAGTGCCAGTTGACTGGCCTTGATCAGGGGCATTACATTCTACTCTTACTTCATCACAAGGAATTTCCTCTGAATTTGCATCATTTGCTGCTTGTTCATTAGTAGTCTCTTCATCAAAACATCCAACACCTACTGCAGCTTCATGTGGGGCTGATTCAACATTCATGGCTGATGGAATTAATGATCCAGCTGTGGTATTTTGCAAAATATTTTCACTGGAATGTGGTGTAGAAAGCTCTTGTTTCCCATCACCTGTTTTAACCATCAAACTTTCTGTACCTGCTGTCAGAACTGGTTCAATTGTATTACATTCTGGCCTTAATTCATTACAAGGATCTTGCAATAAAATTCCAGTGCTTGGTACAGTTTCTTTATTAACTTGTGCTGCATGAACTGAGTCAATATCCATAGCTAATGGTATTGAATCAACATATGCTAAACCTTCATTGTCACTCTCCTTATTTGGTGCCATTGAAATAGAAGGTATTACATACTCAAACTCCTTATTGCATAGTTCATCTTGTTCCAGTAACTCACCATCTTCCTCTTTTTCATTCTATTTGTCTCCCGACAAATTTGAAAAATCTCTATTACAATGTAATGACCCGACCCGTCGTCTCAGGTATTTCCAATCCATTTTCCCCGTCTTATGCTTCTATAGGTTTCATTACCTATGTTTGGTGAATTTGAAGTAATTCGGATAGAGTTTGGTTGGAAATGAGACACTTAGTCTCTTTTAAGAAGACCTAAGTTGGAAAAGTCAACCGGATGTTGACTTATGAGTTAGAGGGCTCGGAATTGAATTTTGATGGTTTGGTTAGCTCCGGAAGATGATTTAAGGCTTAAGAGCGCAATCGAAAGTAATTTTGGAGGTCCGGTGAAGAAGTTAGCCTATATTGGCGAAGTT
>MU764157.1:2474-26478 GCA_026770625.1 Nicotiana glauca | reverse complement strand
TATGAAAGAAAATATAGAGTCAAACGTGACGTTGTATGATTAAAATATTAGGACAAAGAATACAAAAGTTATCGTGTATTTTTATCACCGGAAAAAGTAGGATATAGATTATTCTTACGTTTATGCTTTTACATGATTTTGTGTTTTAGTTCATATTTTTTAGATTGTCGATGGGTTTCTCTTTTTCGTTTTAAATATTTTATATGAAGTAAAATTTTAATTAGAAAGCTTAAGAAAGTAATTACACTAAAATGATTCGTAAATATAATTATGTAGGATTCCTAACGTGTAGTATTATATCCTAAAACTAATAGGATTATAAGACCAATATCTAGAATTTCGGTTATGTCTTTTTATTATGAATTATTATACTTAATATTATAAGATTATTTTTGTAAACTGACATTATATTCTTGCTTAGATTAAAACTTTAGTATTTGTAACCAAACACTACTATCGTAACAGATGTTATTTATTATACTGTAAAATATTGACAATCTCCATAAATTCTTCATTATAAGAATATTTTAAATTTAAACTTCCATTCCAGGTAGATAAACACAGAGCAAAATCATGGCGAGAGGAGAAGGAGACCGACTTAGTGATTTGCCCGACGGAATTCTAATTCACATCCTCTCTATGTTGCCGGAGTGTGACAATAAATTAATTGTGAGAAGCAGCGTATTATCTAAACGATGGAGGTTTCTTTGGAAGTCCGTCCCAATATCACTCGATTTCAGCCAACTCATTCGTTTCAGCCGATTCGTGGCAAAAAGGAATCATGATTTCGTGGGTTCCGTCAACAGAGAGCTTCATTATTGGAGATCTTTCGAGAAAATTCGAACATTCAGGGTCGTTCTCTATAATTACGAGGAGATGAGGTATGTTAAAGATGCTGATTTATGGGTATATTTTGCAATTAAAGTTGCTAATGTTGAAGATTTTTCACTTGAAATTGAATCTGCTAGTCACTTATATGAGTTTCCTCAGTTTGCATATAACAATACATCGCTGAGGAATTTGGTTTTAAGCGGCTGCAAACTGAACCCTTCTGGTAGTGTTAACTGGACTAGTCTCGTCTCTCTTTCCATTAGGAACATTGAATTGACTGATGGTGTAATGGGAAAAGTATTATCTGGTTGCCCTAACTTGGAGTGCTTGGAACTTTCCATCCCAATATCACTCAATTTCTTTGGAGAAGGGAATCGTGATCTTCATTATTGGAGATCTTTCGAGAAAATTCGAAAATGCACGATCGTTCTCTATAATCACGTGGAGATGAGTAATGTTAAAGATGTTGATTTATGGGTATATTTTGCAATTAAAGTTGCTAATGTTGAATATTTTTCACTTCAAACTATTCTTCTAAATGAATATGAGTTACCTCAGTTTGCATATAAGAATACATCGCTGAGGAATTTGGTTTTAACCCGCTGCAAACTGAACCCTTCTGGTAGTGTGAACTGGACTAGTCTTGTTTCTCTTTCAATCAGGAGACATAGATTGACGGAGGGAGTAGTGGAAAAGGTATTATCCGGTTGCCCTAACTTGGAGTGCTTGAAATTAGAACAAGTTAGGGGCATTCATCATTTGGAAATCAGCTCTGTGAAGCTGAGAAAACTGATTATTGAATACTACACATATGGGAAGCTAGAAATATTAGCCCCATATGTTCATCATTTGCAAATTTCGGGGTCCTGCAAAGGGATACGCTTACAGCAGAAAAATGTGGCTTCACTTATCACCGCAGATCTTGACTATTCAAATTTTTATGAGAATTTGGAGGAGGAGTTAAGCTGTTTGAAGGAATTTCTTCACGGTGTTGCCCATGTTGAGAATCTTGAATTGAGTCCCTGGTGCATTGAGGTCTGTTCATACTCTTTGCTATCCAATAATTAGAATCATGCTCTTTTTTTACGAATTATTCAACAATTGGCATTTCATTTGTTAACTATGTCACATTTCCTTGTTTTGACATATTCTGGTTTTTCTATTTGGTTTATAAGCTCCTGTCCATATTGGAGTTGAAAGGCTGGAAGTCTCCACCATCAAGGCGGAAATTCTTAAAACTTAATGCAGCCTTGGAACAGTTGGACTTCCCTGGAGTTTGTAGCTTTCTACAGAGTTCATCGGATCTTGAGACATTGATCATTGACTGGGATGATCATGATTCAAGAGTAAGTTTCCTTTAGACCTATATTTTTGTTCATTTTATCAACACCAAACAGCTAGTGGTGGAAGAAGATGTCACATATCGACACATTTCTAATTTCAAGTACTTTTGGAAAAAAAAAAAATCATAGAAGAAGATGTAAGAATTGAACTGGTTCAACCCTCAAAGGAAGATTGAGAAAGCTTCAATGTTTGACTAAAGTATCGGATATAAGCCTCTAATGCGTAAGCAAAAAGAGTGTTTCTTTATACGAGGACTCCTATTTATGATGTGAAGCATAAGTAGCCTAAGTACTTGATGAGCTTTACGACAATAGCTTCTGACTTTGGAGACTTGCTCCTCTGCACATTGTTCCCTTAAGAACTAAAAAGGAGAAAATGTGAGGAGTATTCTCAAGTTACTTGTCAACTCACAAAAAGATCTAATCGGGAAGTTTATCTTGTTGCATTATTGGGTCTTCTTTCGAATTCTGAAGGAAGGGACCTTCCACTTGTACGTCTTGGTGATGAAAAGACTGACATTTTGAAGGGTTTGGTTACAATTTGTGAAAAGACTTCTATTTCCTCTTCAGGTTTGGATATTCCTTGTTTGTTTGTCCGAGATTTCAACTTTTTGCCTTAGTTTGAGTTGTGTAGAATATTAGTATATGTTTTCATCCGGTTCGAATAAATGGGGCTTTAGAAATTATTTTAGTTCAGCTCTGTTCTCATCATTTTTCTGTCTTTAAGCTCAAGACTTTCTGTTTGTTCTCCATTCTTTGAAGAACACAAGAATATTTTGCATTTTTGTATTGCTGTGTGTTTGAATTTAGAGCTGGAACTGTTATGAATAGACAGAACCATGTAGCCAACTTTCTTTTTCTTTATTTTTTTGGATAAGGAAGGTAAATTGTATAAATGGAATGGAAGACACTAAGAAAGTGCGTCTAAATTTACATATTGTGCAACTCCCGATCATATCTAAATAGGAATCTACATATTTACATAGGCCAAGTTGCACCAGAAAACTAGCAAGGAAATACAACTAAACTTAAGGCTATGTATATTCCTCCTTTTGCCGTAAAAAATTCTGTTGTTTAAATAGTAGCCATTTAGCCAACTTCTTGTCAAACATACAGTTGCAACTCCTCTATATGTCGCGGGACGGTAAATAATTATTTGCATTTTTTGTATAGCTCTATTCTCATCATTTTTCTCTAGCTTCTCTTGGTAGTGAGTGAAAGCTGAAAGATTTCTTCTCTGCGTCCAATAGGTGGCTCTATCCAGCTAAAGAATCAGCCACACCTTGACTTCTTTACCTTAAATCAACTCTATAATCTTTTCCATAATAGGGTCAGTTTCCCTTAACAGCATTCACAATAATTTAAGAGTCAGTTTCCACCCAAATGTTTCTAATACCATGTTTTGGACAACTTTTAAGCCCATGGGAAAGTGCAAATGCTTCAGCTGTATTGTTTGTTCCATGGCCTAGTGAGCGTATATTCCATAATAATATAATCTGAACAGTTCCTCGCTATGCATCTGCTCCACAATGTCCTTGCCTGCAGTTGCCATTCGTTTTTAGTTTTACGCAGCCTTGATCAGGTTTGTTCCATGGCCTAGTGAGTATTTCTTAATGTGTTCACAGAGATTGCTCCAGGCGGACTCTCCAAAATGTAGCCGCACCCATGTCGGATCCTTAAAAAATGCACTACTTTTGGAGGATCCGACACGTATCCGGCCACATTTTCGGAGAGTCCGAGCAACATAGCCAGGTAATGCGTAGATAGAGAAATTTCTTATTGTTACTATCAAAATTGATTCTTTGAGTAAGCAAGTTCTACAGCCAGCTTTGTTGTAGTTGGAGCAAAAAGATATTTTAATAGGGGAGGATTGCACTCAGTACTCACCTTCATGCTGGGAGATAAAGGATTGGCTTCAATGAAGCTTTGAAATATCTTTTTTCTTGTTTGCATACCACTTTGTAACATTTGCGAAGCACTTGACAGTTGACGTGTTCCTTGAATCAAGAAATTCATCACCTTTTTATTTTATACACAATCAAATCCTTGGTTTTCTACTTCCATCTAAGGAGAATAAACGGTTAATATAGCAGATTTTTTCTTGCAGGAGATACTGTCAAAGTACACAAATGAGGATGAACAGCGCAAGAGGTTTGAGACATATAATTTTAACAGCTCATTGCTCCATTTAAAGACCATCAAGATCATTAACTTTGATGGACCATTAAGTGGAAATAAGTCTATACTGCCATATATAAAATATTTTCTCAAGAATGCAACAGCGCTAGAAAAGTTTGTCATTGCAGCCAAATTCAAAGGGAGTGATGTGCCGCAGGATTATGTTAAAATGACAGAGGAGTTCCAAAGCTTTCCAAGATCCTCTGCGCAAGCTTCAGTTGTCTTTTCATATTGATAACATTTTGCCCCTATCGTTTGTTACCCCAGCTGTTACTTTATGTTTTGAGATTGGTTTTGTAGCTTATAGAGAATGTTAAGATTGTGCTTGTTCTTTTCCAAGGAGTTGTTAGTAGCTCTTGATATCTAAGTCACAGCGTGCGAAAGCTTGCTCTAGAAATTTTGTGATTTCTATTATTTTGGCGAATGCTGATCATGATTTTATACTATGATTTTTTTTAGGCTGAAAATTATTTTGAAGGGAATAGTATTTCAAGATTCATTATGTATCCATGGACTTGTTTCTGTTGGCCTGTGTTGTTTTTAATTGGTGGAAAAAATTATTTCTGGAAACTATTTCTATACTACAGCTCTGTAACTATTTTGTGCATGTATGCTATTATTTTCCTTCTTAACAAAAATGAGAATTAAGCATTCCCAACTTGAAAGAGGTGGAACCGAAAAATTCTTAACTCAATTATCCATTGGGCATGCACATTGACCAATAAATTATAAGATTGCACTTGTATATCACGTGTGAGTTATTAACTCAATTTTAATTGTACACATATTCTGAAAGTATTTGTTTGAGTTAGTAAATTCTTTATGTAATGTTAAAGTACTGTATTAAATTATGACCAATTAATTCCACTCATAGTTTGACAGACCACCCTTTTTTTTCTTTTCTATTTCTACTATATATAAACGAGAAGGGAAGGACGAACACAGCACTAGATAGTTGCACCAAAAGAAAACTATATTGTACTGTAATATTAGGCCTCTTTTTAAATCAGACGTGGACAGTTTAATAGAGATATTATCATTTAAATTTAAGATAATATTATTCAGAACAATATGGCGAAATTTAAAATAACAAAAAAATTCAAGAGTAATATATATATTCTATTATATTATAAAAAGAAAGTAGTATACAAATATATTAAACAAAGTAATATGCTAATAAAAGGTTCTATTAACAATGCAATGATACTAAATATTGGATAATATAATGAAGAAAAATACAAAAAAGTTATTCAGTGACTATACAAATCTCTTTAATTTAATAGAAATTTTATTCATTAAAATTCAGATAACATTATTGCGAACAATATGATTATTATTATTCGCAGTTATTACCAAAAAAATAATATGATTATTTAAAATAATAAAATATTTTAAGAGTAATACAATATATATCAGCTAATAAAAAATTTGTATTAACAATGTGATTATATTAAATATTGGATAATATAATTAAAAAATATATAATAAAAAAGTTATTCGATGACTATATAAGTCCCTTTAATTTAATAGAGATTTTATTCATTAAAATTCAGATAATATTATGACAACAACAGAATACAATTTATTCAATAACTATATAAGTCCCTTTAATTTAATAGTGATTTTATTATTGGGTATATCACATTGACAAATAAGATGACAATTGAAATTTATTAAAGTAATACGATCTAATTTATTCAAACAAGCCCGATCGCAATTTAATATAATTAATATTTTTTAAAATTAACTGCGCATCGCGCGAATACGACTACCGGTATATCTAAGATCACAAGAATAACTTTTTTGTATTTTTCTTCATTATATTATCCAATATTTAGTATCATTGCATTGTTAATATAACCTTTTATTAGCATATTACTTTGTTTAATATATTTGTATACTACTTTCTTTTTATAATATAATAGAAAATATATATTACTCTTGATTTTTTTTTTGTTATTTTAAATTTCATCATATTGTTCTGAATAATATTATCTTAAATTTAAATGATAATATCTCTACTAAACTGTCCACGTCTAATTTAAAAAGAGGCCTAATATTACAGTACAATTTAGTTTGCTTTTGGTGCAACTATCTAGTGCTGTGTTCGTCCTCCCCTTCTCATTTACATATAGTAGAAATTTTCAAACTAATAAAAACAAAAAAGAATTAACCCAAAAATAAAAAGTATAAAATAAAGCAAAATAATCCCAAAAAATGGAGATGTATTATTCACTCTTTAAGAAGTTAATTAATTAAATTATCAAGAACGATTTTCAAGGTGATTAGTAAATTCGGATATAACAAAAAAGAAGCAGGAAACATAGTAATAAAGAACATGAATATTATAGCAACAATATGATCACCCAGAAGGTCATCTTATATTTTAGAATTCGATTTCGTATTCTGAGGCCTTCAAAACCTTATTCTATTCCTTCTCGATTTGCGTGCGCAACCTGGACGTATTTCCGGAAAGCTTTTAAATTGAAAGTTAACAAAATAATAAATTTTGCCTTTAAAAGTTGATTTAGTTGACTTCGGTTAATATTTTGAGTAAACAGACCCATACTCGTATTTTGACAGTCCCGCTGGGTCCGTATCGAAATATGGGACATGGGCGTATGCCCGGAATCGAATTCTGAGGTCCTTAGCTCGAGATATGAATTTTTGTTGAAAATTAAAAGACTCAAAATCTAATAGTTTTAAGAATTTGGTTAATATTTGATCTTGATGGTATCAGGTCGTATTTTGGTTCCGGAACCTGGTACAAGTTCATTATGATATTTAAGACTTGTCTGTGAAATCTGGTGAGAAACTGAGTTGGTTTGATGTGATTCCGACGTCCGGTTGGTGAAGTTATAATTTTAAAATTTCTTGACAGCCTGTGGAGGCATTCCTATTTTGTTTGCTAGTGTGATTGTGGGTTGCTTACCTGTATGAGCTTTATTACTCGGAAGTTGTGAGGAAACATCGTACGTGTGGTCCGTTCTCCTTTTCATGTTTACTAGTTGGTAGAATTCTCTTTAAAACACTTGCACAAGCATACACGTATTTGAGCACTCCTATTAGAGGTGAATTCCTCCTGATCTTTGCTAAGGGTGGAGGTACGCCCTCATTTATCCATTTTTTATATGTGCGAATGGCCCTAGTTAGCCAGTTAGTTGTCAGCATGATCGTGAGACCGATTGGGCACAGGATGCCAAGTGTTAGATTTCAGATGATGGGTTTTTGTGAGTTGTGGTTTGTCCGAGACTTGGTAAAATTGTGGAAGGAGTTGAATAAGACCTTAGGTGAACATCATTGTAGGATATAAGTTATTGACTTGTTTTCCCTTGCTGTGCTGTGACTTTAGGATTTGGATTGTGATTTTGCTATCATTACGTATCATCAGTTATTATATTCTCGTTGTTACTTGTTGTTCCTTTCCCTTATTGTGAATTGTAGCATTATTGGTCATTTCGTGCAGTCTTTACATAATTATTTATCATTTCCGTTGTTCCTATGATTATACTGTTTATTGACCAGTAGGTGTCTTGACTATTCCTCGTCACTACTCCACCGAGGTTAGTCTTGATACTTACTGGGCACCGCTGTGGTGTGCTCATGCTACTCTTCTGCACACTTTTTATTGTGCAGATACATGTACTCCCATTCAGTTCTGTCGGCCTTGGAAGGAGGCGTATCGGTAGAGACTTTGAGGTATATCTGTCACATCCGTAGACCGAGGAGTCCCTTTCCAGCTTTTGTAATAAGTATAGTTCTTTCAGTATTTTTCCTTTGTATAGATATTCTTGAGTCAGAGCCTCTTATGTATCCCTTAGCTCGTGATTTGTGAGATTTCGGGTTTTGGAAAATTTTGTTAGCTTCGAAAGTTATTATTGTATGTGACAGGCGGCACCTTAAACACTAATTTATTTTACTGGTTCAATTTTAATTATTTTTCCGCAATTTATGGTTTATCTTCTGTATTGTTAGGCTTACCTAGTCGTAGGGACTACGTGCCGTCACGACATGTTCACGGAGGGCGAACTGGGGTCGTGACAAGTTGGTATCAGAGCTTTAGGTTCATAGGAGTCACAGATCACAAGCCAGTTTATTAGTGTCTCTGGATCGGTACGGAGACGTCTGTACTTATCTGTGAGAGGTTATGTAACCGTTAGGAAAATTCCACTTCATTTGATTTCCCTATCGTGAGAGATTTTTGACATCCACAATCCTAAACCTCTGTCTTCTACTCTCTCACAGATTGTGAGTACACGTACTACTCGAGGCGATCAGGCACCCGCACCCCTTGCTGTAGCCGTCGGAGGTCGGGGCCGGGGTAGAGTTCGAGGACGCGCACGTGGTGCAGCAAGAGCACCTGCGCGAGCGGCCGCCGAGGTACCACCAGCAGATCCAGCCGGAGTCCAGGCACCTGACACGCCCACTGCCACTACTACTCCAGCCCTTCAGGAGACTTTGACACAGTTCATGAGTATGTACACCACTTTGGCTCAGGCAGGATTACTTCCCCTTGCTGCAGCCACATCCCAGGCCGGGGGAGAAGCATAGACTCCTGCCGCCCGCACCCTTGATCAGCGAGCGCATGTTGAGTAGGTTCCCAAGATCATTCTTGCGCTGCCTGCAGCATCAGTTCAGCCCGAGGTAGGGGTGTGCATTCGAATCGGTTTATCGATAAATCGAATCGATTATTTGTTATCGAAATCGAAATCGAAAAAATCGAAACCTTATTGAAATGATAACGATAAGCATATGTACAAATCGATAATCGATAAGTAATTATTTATAAGGGTCAAAATCGAATCGATAAATCGAATGCACACCCCTAGACTGTAGACACTTGTTAAATAAGTAATTACCTATGTGTGTAGATTAATATAAAATACTTAATGTATATATATTCTGCTACTATTTTGAAAGCGGCTATACAATATTATTTTTCCTAATCTATACCCTTTCCTTTACCCTAAGTCCCTTACTCTATTATTTCCTCTACCACATTTAAGGAATGATCATATTTAAGGATCAAGGGAATGAAGTTCAAATTAATGGAAAACATAATTAGCCGTGATGATGTATTTTGTTTTTTTTTTTATACCGTTGGAGTGTTGGTGGCATACATTTGATCCCTTACTTTAGTTTTGTTGCATGTGTTTGTTGACAAAATTTTTATATTATAAATGGTGTTCGTCTTATTTTAGCTTCTTTTTGTCCATATTCATTAGGCGCGTTTATAGCGATATACTTTCCATGGAATCCCGCAAATTTTCTTATTGGTGTAATCGATAAACGAATCGATAAGTCCCCAAAATCGATAAATCTAAATCGAAAAAATTGAAACCTTATTGAAACGATAACGATAAGCATATGTACAAATCGATAATCGATAAGTAATTATCGATAAGGGTTAAAATCGAATCGATAAATCGAATGCACCCCCCTAGCCCGAGGGCATGGCAACGGCTTCCGAGCAGGAGCAGATGAGACTAGAGAGGTGCAAGAAGTATGATCCTCCGGTGTTCAGTGGATTAGCATCAGACGATGCCTTAGGGTTTCTTGATGAGTGTTACTGTATTCTCCGTACCATGGGTATCTCTGGATCGAGCGGGGTTTCTTTCACTACTTTCCAGCTTCGAGGGGCCGCTTATGATTGGTGGCGCACCTATAAGTTAGACATCCCAAATGAGGCAGCTTCACTGACTTGGACCCAGTTTTCAGATATGTTCCTGAGAGAGTTTGTTCCTCAGAGCCTCAGGGATACATAGCGCGCGGAGTTTGAGCATTTGCGCCAGGTTGTTATGACCCTCTCGGAGTATGTTGTCCGTTACACCAGTTTGGCTAGACATGCCCCAGTCTTGGTTTCTACTGTTCGCGAGAAGGTCCGCCGGTTCATTGAGGGTCTTATTCCAAACATCAGGTCCAGTATGGCTCATGAGTTAGAGATGGATATTCCATATCAGCAGGTGGTGAACATTGCTAGGAGGATAGATGGTATGCATGCCAGAGAGAGAGAGGGCAGGCAAGGTCGAGAGAGAGAGAGAGCATACGAGGTCAGTAGGGAGAGTTTGAGGAGGTGAGGAGGCCTCGTAGATCGGGGAGATACACTGGTCCTTATTTTGGAGGCAAGGTGCGTCATGGTAGAGGTTTTGCGGGTCAGCCAGTTCAGTTCGCGCTTCAAGCTATGCATGGTAATTCAGGTGTTCATGGGTCTCGGAGTACCCGTATCGCACAGTTCCCACTGCCTCGTCAGTAGAGAGGGTGCTTTGAGTGTGGAGATACTAGCCACATGGTGAGAGATTGTCCCAGACTTTGGACCGATGTGTCACAGCGAGGTATTCAGGCAGGTAGAGGGCGCCCAAGAGGGGGAGGCCCGACCCGTTGATGTATTTCATATAGTAGGCTTGAGGCCGGTGCACCAACTAATGTTATTTAGGTATGAATTTAGTATGTTATAGAGGGGCACTATCTGTAGTTCATCGCAGTTCTGCTTATCGGGGCGAGTCTCCTTGTTTGTTGTTCCATTTATGGGAGCGTTTTGTGATTTGTACTCTGTTATGTGATTATTCTGTTGGGAGATTCTGTGAGTAATAGCCGTGTCTATGGTCTGTTTCTAGCTGTTGCCGAGAGTTATGAGGCTAGTAGTAAATTCATGTTGTCCGTTTCGGTAGGATTAATGTGATCTCTGAGTATTCTTGGTTACGAGCTGTGATTTCTATGCTCCACCGGTGTGGGAGCCAATCTATGCTGTAAATTATAGACGGAATGGATCTAGTGAGAGTCTCTAGATGGGTCGATGTGTGCCCTACTTGTGATTCAATGATTGAGGGCGGGACCCTCGTGATTTCATGTGATTTGATATGTTGAGACCAGTCTGTGTGCTGCGGTGAGGGTTATATCAGTATAAGATCCTTGTGAGTCTTTTATATGCTTTCATTCTTTCTTGTTAGATGTATCTGTAGATTTGTGTTTTAGAAGAATTTGTGCTAGTTTGATTTGTTTGTTAGTTCCCTTATGTGTTTTCCTTTCCCATATTCATTCATTTTCGTTCTATGCTTCTTGAGTTTTAGTTTGTGGGGTGTGTACCCGTTGGTGCTGCCTGAGATTTGGTTATTCGGGTGTTTTGTTATGTGGTTTTCGTGGTTATTGTATCATCGCCAGTGTTGTGGAGGTTTGAAAGGAGTTCCTATTGAATATGAGGCTTATGGCCGGTACGGATTTGATCTCAGGCAAGTATTGCTATCAGAAATGTTATTGTGGGCCTATGTGTGGTGTGTCATGTTGTGTGGCTGTACCCTGTGTGTGTTGGTGTGGATTGAAGCAGCTGGTTGAGACTGATATCGGATATGAATTTAGAATCGGGTCTTTTGGAAACGGATGGAAGGTGAAAATTCTGGTTTGAAGGCTTATTGGTATTACTAGAAAGGCTAAATTTCAGTTGAGATGGTGTCGTCATGTTTAAGTGGATTGTGGTGAAGTGGTATCACCCGCGAGTTTATGTTGGAAGTGTGCACTCAGTGACTTGAGGACTTCGAGGCGAATCTTAGCACGTTCGAGGACGAACATTGGTTTAAGAGGGGGAGGATGTAACGACCCAACCAGTCATTTTGAGAAATCAAGCTCCGTTCAGCGGCATAAGGTCTGGAATAGCTTTGGAATATGAGTATCGACTTGCGTGCATGGTGGAATTCGAATTTCGGATGGTTTAGAGTCAAAATGGAAGAAGGAATGTAGTTTTGGAAGTTAGAAAGGTGAAAAGTTGACCGGAATTGGACTTCTAGGTAAATGACCCCGGAATGGGTCGTGGATGATCTCAACAACTTTGTATGGTGATTTTGGACTTAGTCGCGCGTCCGGATTCAAATTTGGAGGTCCGTAGGGTGAATTGAGGCATTTCGGCGAAAGCTGAAATTGGAAAATGAAGAAGTTTGACCCACAGTTGACTTTTGGGATATCGGGGTCGGAATGCGATTCCAAGAGTTGGAGAAGCTCCGTTATGTTATTTTGGACTTGTCTGTAAAATTTGGCGTCATTCCGAGTTGAATTGATAGGTTTCGGCATGAGATTTGATATTTGAAGATTTGAAAGTTCATAAGCTTGGTTTTTGGTTTGATCCGTCATTCCGATGTTGTTTTAAGTGATTTGAAACTTCGAGCGAGTCCGTGTTAGGCTATATGACTTGTGTGTGTGATTAGACGGGGTCCCGGGAGCCTCGGGTGTGTTTCGGATAGGCTACGAGTCATTTTTCCCTATGTTTGAACTGCTGTTCTGCTATATGGTATTTCCTTCTATGCGATCGCATAGCACAAATTTGGGCATTAATATTTTTCTTCTATGCGATCGCATTGTTGTCCCGCGATTGCATAGCACAAATTTGGGCATCAATATTTTCCTTTTATGCGATCGCATTGTTGTCCCGCGATCGCATATCACAAATTTGGGCATCAACATTTTCCTTCTATGCGATTGCATTGTTGTCCCGCGATCGCATAGCAAAAATTTGGGCATCAATATTTTCCTTCTATGCGATCGCATTGTTGTCCCGTGATCGCATATCACAAATTTGGCAGTAATATTTTTCCTTCTATGCGATCGCATTGTTGTCCCATAATCGCATAACACAAATTTGGCAGCAATATTTTTCCTTCTATGCGATCGCATTTTTTGGCCCGCGATCGCATAGCACAAATCACTAGGAAGGCAGAATTTAATCCCAAATTTGAGGGTTTCACCATTTTATCACATTTTGACTTCTAGAGCTCGGTTCTTGGCGATTTTTGAAGGAATTTTTACCTGAGCGACTTGGGTAAGTGCTTCTCACTCGATTTAGACCAATTTCCATGAATCTCCTCTTAATTTCATCCTTTAATTTCAGATTTTAATGAAAAATGGGTAGAACTTCATAGACTGAATTATTGAGTTTTGAGGGGGTGTTTGACCTCGGATTTGAGAGATTTGTATACGGTTAGACTCGTGAGAGTACGAGGGTTCTGAAAATGTTAAATTCATTTGGTTCCGAGACGTTGTCCTGAGGGGCATTTTGGTCATTTCACCTAATTTCGTGCTTTAGCTTTGAATTTAATAGTAGAATCAGTTGCTTGAGATGTTATTTACAAGGTGTGATTGAATTGAATAGATTTAGGCCATTTGGAGTCGATTACTCGTGGCAAGAACGCGGTTGCTAGTTGATTTTAGCCGGTTCGAGGTAAGTATCTTGCCTAACCTTGTGTGGGAGACTTCCCCTTAGGATTTGAGTCCTCTTTGTTGCTTGTATTCCTTGTACGCGAGGTGACGAGTGTGTGCTCGGATTTATTTGTGGAAAATTTTCCCTTTTAGGTTAGATTCTTGAAATCACCGAATATGAAGTTGTTCTTGATACGATTGAGTTCCCTGTTATTAGTTTCAGCTCTACATGTCTTACTTGGAATTTATTTGCCCTTTTTGGTGTATTCTTGTTGCCTAATTGACTTTTACTTGTTAACTGTAGACATTTACCCTTTCTAACTTCTTGTCTTTATTTGGAAAGCATTATTTATATCTCTTATGTAATTAATTGGTCTTAATTGGAAAGAAGTTAGATATCCCATGTTTAGTTGATATTTCCTTAATTGTAATTATTTGATTCATGTTAACTTCCTTGTTGTCGAACTGAGTATTATGGAATCGTTGTTTCGTATTATTTCTCCCTTGTTGAGTTGTTCTTATTGCGCTTAGTATTTCTCTGTTACGGTTATTCCTTGTGAACTAGTTGTACCGTCTTTTGGTGAACGAAAATACCTGAGTTGATTCCCTTGCTTCGTTCCTGTATATATTCTCATTTATTGTGTTGTACTTGAGATTGTAATGCACGAGGTCTCTACCGTGCGGTTGTTGTTGAAGGGTTGTACGATGTCTTTGCCGTGCTATTATTGCTATTGATGTTTTGCACATGCGGCGTAATAAGGCGGGATATGTTATATGCTTATATGTGGGTTGCACATGTGGCAGAATAAGGTGGGAACATTGTGATGCACGTGTGATGAAATAGGGCGGTGCTTATTATATTATTATTTGCACACGTGGCGAAATAAGGTAGGCCATGTCAGGGGTTGATTGTAATGAATTGTGACGGCCTGTGGAGGCATTCCTATTTTGTTTGCTAGTGTGATTGTGGGTTGCTTACCTGTATGAGCTTTATCGCTTGGAAGTTGTGAGGAAACATCGTATGTGTGGTCCGTTCTCCTTTTCATATTTACTAGTTGGTAGAATTCTCATTAAAATACTTGCACAAACATACACGTATTTGAGCACTCCTATTAGAGGTGAATTCCTCCTGATCTTTGATAAGGGTGGAGGTACGCCCTCGTTTATCCATTTTTATATGTGAGAATGGCCCTAGTTAGCCAGTTAGTTGTCAGCATGACCGTGAGACCGATGGGGCACAGGATGCCAAGTGTTGGATTTCAGATGCTAGGTTTTTGTGAGTTGTGGTTTGTCCGAGACTTGGTAAAATTGTGGAAGGAGTTGAATAAGACCTTAGGTGAACATCATCGTAGGATATGAGTTATTGACTTGTTTTCCCTTGCTGTGCTGTGACCTTAGGATTTGGATTGTGATTTTGCCATAATTACATATCATCAGTTATTATATTCTCGTTGTTACTTGTTGTTCCTTTCCCGTATTGTGAATTGTAGCATTATTGGTCATTTCGTGCAGTCTTTACATAATTATTTATCATTCCCGTTGTTCCTATGATTATATTGTTTATTGACCAGTAGGTGTCTTGACTGTTTCTCGTCACTACTCTATCGAGGTTAGTCTTGATACTTACTGGGCATCGCTGTGGTGTGCTCATACTACTCTTCTGCACACTTTTTGTTGTGCAGATACATGTACTCCCATTCAGTTCTGTCGGCCTTGGAAGGAGGCGTATCGGTAGAGGCTTTGAGGTATATCTGCTACATCCGCAGACCGAGGAGTCCCTTTCCAGCTTTCTGTAATAAGTATAGTTCTTTCAGTATTTTTCCTTTGTATAGATATTCTTGAGTCAGAGCCTCTTATGTATCCCTTAGCTTGTGATTTGTGAGATTCCGGATTTTGGGAAACTTTTTTAGCTTCGAGAGTTGTTATTGTATGTGCCAGGTGCACCGTAAACACTAATTTAGTTTACTGGTTCAGTTTTAATTATTTTTCCGCAATTTATGGTTTACCTTCTGCATTGTTAGGCTTACCTCGTCGTAGGGACTAGGTGCCATCACGACATATTTACGGAGGGCAAACTGGAGTCGTGACAGACAGGAAAAACGGAGTTTGTGATTTTGTGGGTTCCGTCAACAGAGAGCTTTATTATTGGAAAAAATAATTATTGACCAAATTATATATTGCGCCATTTTAAAGGGAGCTATATAAGAAGCTAATTAAATGTCTATGTATAGCGTGGTTTATTAAGGCGCTATATGCATAGCGCCTTAATAAGCCGGGCTATACATATTCAAATACTCGTTCCCTTCCCGCACGTTCAAAACAGATTGCAAACCCCCTCCCCACCTTTTAATTGAGTCCAGCGGTCCCCCCATTAACGAGCCCAAAACACTCGAGTGGACCCCAGCTGTCCCACAAAAAGTAAATATTTTTGGTCCCACATCCTAGCTGAGCTTTCTCTCGTTGTGGGTTGCTCGTTACGAATTAAAATCTTCAAATCTTCAACTTTCCAAAAAATATAAATTAAGATATTTCGATTTAGTTTTTGTCGGAATTGGTATAAAAAATGTATATTAGTTGTTTTAAATGTATTATATATATATTTTTTGCGATTAACTTGGTATGTTATTTTTATTTGGACAAAGATATTAGTGTACTAAAAAAATATGTAAAAAGTAAGAAATCATTATTATTTGTTAATTTTTTTAATAAGTTAATTTTATTGTTTTATATGTATTTTCGTGAATGCTTTATAATTAAATGTATTTCTTGTTTTTTATCAAGTTTAGATTATTTATTTGCTCAAAGACTATAATATAGTGCCCTTTTAGCATACTAAAACGTAGCGTCTTTTAGCGTAGTATCCCTGTAGTTTAAGTATCTCTTATACTAAAAAAAATATCAAAATAACTGATAGGTCAAACACAAACTCTGTTCAATTAAATCTTGTATAATTATAAAAATTAATTATTTAATTTACAAACAAACATATAAAATTATAAAACTAACATGTAAAATAATAAAACTAACACATATAAGAATTCAAGATAGTTTGATGCTACTGGGCCATAAATATTGAGTCTGGAATCCATATGTGAATATTTAAATATTAAATATTGTATAATTATAAAAAATTATTTAATTTACAAACAAACATATAAAATTATAAAACTAACATGTAAAATAATAAAACCAACACATAAAAGAATTCAGAATAGGTTGGTGCTACTGGCCTCAAATATCAAGCCTGAAACTCATATGTGAATACTTAATAATTAAATCTTGTATAATTATAAAAATTAATTATTTAATTTACAAACAAACATATAAAATTATAAAACTAATACGTAAAATCATAAAACTAACACATACAAGAATTCAAGATAGCTTGGTGCTACTGGACCTCAAATATCGAGCTTGGAACCCATATGTAAATATTTAATAATTAAATCTTGTATAATTATAAAAATTAATTATTTAATTTACAAACAAACATATAAAATTATGAACTAACATGTAAAATAATAAACACATACAATAATTCAGGATAGCTTGGTACTACTGGGCCTCAAATATCGAGCTTGGAACCCATATGTGAATATTTAATAATTAAATATTGTATAATTATAAAAATTAATTATTTAATTTACAAACAAACATATAAAAGTATAAAACTAACATGTAATTAATGTTGTTTAATTTACAGTAGACGACATGGAGGTTCCACTTATGCATCTCGGACCTTCCAGCGATGAACTACTGTCGTTACAGGGCGATCACAGGTCCGCCCACATATGGGAGGGAGAGTTACTGGCCCATACTCTCTGCGTCAAGAGAGTGGACGACATGTGGGACTTTCTGAAGGGAAAAGTTCTCCATCCCCGTGTAGTCGGACGCTTGAAGGATACGGGCTTCTATAAGGTTTTGGAGATCAGGCGGCTGCAACTCGATTGGTCTTTGGTCACGGCCCTGATAGAGAGGTGGTGACCGAAGACACACACATTCTACTTGCCCATCGACGAGGCCACCATCACACTGCAGGATGTGGAGGTTTTATATGAGCTGCCCGTTGATGGACACCACATCGCTCTGCCGCAGGCCATGAGAGAGATGATAGGTGGGCAGTACCTGGACATGTTGCAGCAGCTCACTAGTTTTCGGCCACAGGATGAGAATGCACTGGATGGGGCTAGTCATCCGCAGTTGACGACTATTCGAGAGAATTTGGAGATATTGCACCCTGACATCACTGGTGATATACTGAATCTGCATATTCACCGGTACACGAGGTTGCTGCTACTCCTTATGTTTGGAGGGGTCTTGTTCCCGAACACTTTAGGGAGCCTAGTCAGCTTGAGATTTCTTCATAATCTTGTGCAGCTAGATGATTTAACCCAGTACAGCTGGAGTGCTGCTGTTCTAGCCTACTTGTACAGGAAGATGTTCCGGGCGAGCATGGGCACCCAACATGACGTTGTTGGATTTTTGTCGTTGCTATAGGTGACAACATATTCGAATACTCTATTCATTATAACATACCTAGTAAAAATATATCTTAAATGTTACGTCAATTTTGTATGTTAGGTTTGGGCCTGGGAGTGATTCCTGCAACTGCAGCCACCTCTACCACAACTACCTACGGATGTATCACCTCCATTTCTTCCTCTAGCTAGGATGTGGGTTCTCCGGCGAGACATGGATGAGAGTACGAGGCGGGACATGGATGAGAGTATGAGGCTCGACATAATCTCCCAATGTGCAAGGATTTGCTGAAGGCCGCACATGTAAATATATACCTAAGTTTACGTGGCGTAGCTTCACATGTGTTACGCATACTCACGTTTTTTGTTGTTACTTAATAGAACATCTGAAAGCCATACAGCGACACGCTGATAGCTAGCTTTTCCGATTATTTCTCGGCCGGCCAACTTATTTGGAGCTCTTCCGACCCGCTGACGTGCTTTCATATTGTGGAGCATCATGCCATCGAGCGGGTACTTTGCCAGTTTGGCTGTCCGCAGCTTGTACCAACACCGCCCACCTAGCAGACCACACATTTGCAGTGGGATGATCGTTCTAGGGTGGATGACGCATATGTGGCATGGCTAGAGGCACAAATCGATACTTGAGACGGTGACTTGACCTGATTCAGCCCCCACCTTCACCGTGCCAGACGAATACTTTTTATGATTATATGGGCTGGTACCGCAGCGTTACCCTACTTTTAGTAGGGAATCCTATTCATCGAGCTGGCCGTTAGTACGTTCCATATGACGAGCGACATGAGGCACTGGTATGTTATGTGGTATTCTTACTTATATAACTATAACCTAGCGTTCCGTAATTTATATTTTACACGTTGTGCAGGCTATTAGCCTACATCTATTCCACCAGTTGGGACTGTAGATACAGCAGCATGCTGGCGAAGTAGCGGCCATTTTGTATGAGTATGGCCGACAGGTTATAAAGCTGGCTGCCCGGACACTGCGGTGAGCCCGAGAGGATCACTGCTTAGGACACGACCCTACTTACATGGCGACAGAGTAGTACCATCAAGGTTGGGGTGTCCCACGAGGTAGGGCTGTCCCACGAGGCAGGCCTATCCTACAAGGTTGTAGGGGCAGCGATAAGGTGGTCCCCAACAAGGGGCATTGAGGCACCTATTGAGGATGTTGGAGTTGATCTGTCGGGTGACCTCCATGAGCTTGACGAGCATCACAGCAGCATTCCGTCATACAACCTTCAGCTGTAACTCACTCCAAAGACTTCGCAAGTGACACCGTCAGATCCATTGTTTATCACGGGCACGAGCATTATTGGAGAGGATTGGGATCAGTACTTTCCAGTCCCATCAACAGTTGTTGAGGATCGGTCGACCCGAGATATGGATAGTGGGGGCCGGTTGAGTTATGGCTCATCATCGAGGGGTGTTGGGGATCTTTCATAGGTTTATGTATGTTTGTATTACTATTAAATTAATTTTTTTTTCTCATTGATTTTCCACAAATAACTTTATAATTTTCTTATTAAAGCTTCATCCTCATCTCTCACGGAGGCCACTTCGTGCGATGCTGACCTGACTGCAACGGATGATTATATTCAGGAGCCCAACGAGACCATGGTAAGACAATTTAAATTTTTGTGACTTAACACGTACATTTCTAATATATATTTTCATATACTGAGCTAATTTATTCTTTTGTAGGTTGCTACTGGACCGACAGTCCCTTCTACTGATCCTGCTAGCACTATTGACGATCATGCTGCAGCGCATCCTGCGATAAAGAGGTGGCGCGATAAGGATGATCCTGATAGCGTAGCCAAGTGGGATGGGATGCGCCTCAGGCCAACGACTGCATTGAAGCACACATTGATTTTTTTTGTAGTTTATGTAAATACTATTTTATGTAAATAATAGCAATAATTTTTGTTGTTTACATTATATGCGCATTATGTTTTTATTTTCCCAGATCTTCGTTATTTTAATACTACAACACAAACATAAATGTAGCAACTTAACATAATTTAAATTCAGTACAACTATAAAAATACATTACATGCAAAGAATAAAGATAAAATACTACACTTAACACATGTGTTTGTTTAGCCACTATTGCACATCATTCTTTGCTTCAACCACTCAAATTTCTCCAACAACCTATTTTTCTTCTTCCACCTCTTTTAGTTTCTCCTTCAATGTCACAATTTCTCGTCTCATTTAAGACTACGACGTTCGTGTTGATAGTTCATATCATGATAATACTGCAAAGATTATTTGTATCATTCCTGCTTACAGGGTTCATCAAGCCATACCTCAAAATTGCAATAATTTTCGTCATTGCGTCCAAACCTGTTTACACACATCCAGTATCTGTGCCCAACATGAACATCCTCCTAACAGTCCTTCACCATACATCATTTGCCACAATATCACATTGGTACATAAATGCGTCCAGACATTTGTTAATGCAAAAAAAAACCTTGCTTTTATAGAAAGTTTTACTATTTGTTTTGGTTAAGTGCAGAAAATAACTAAAATGCGCTAGTTATTTATAGGCAAGGCAACACACATAACGTACTATTTAACCGCGCTATGCTTCGCGTGTTAAAGATTCTTTCGGATACAATACAGCTCTTTGCAGGCGGGCAGCTTTTCAGGTCGACAAGACAACACATATAATGTAGTATTTAACTGCACTATGCTTCGCGTGTTAAAGATTCTTTTGGATACAATACAGTTTTTTGCAGGCGGGCAGCTTTTTAGGTCGACAAGACAACACACATAACATAGTATTTAACCGCGCTATATATATTCACATATTTATCAAACATATTCCTCTTCCATAATGTAGTTTTCTAGTAATTTTAGATTGAAATTCTAAAGTCAACATAATAAGTTTGGTTTTTAAATCCAATACTATTTTTTATAACATGAACGGGAGGGAGAAATTCATTAGTTTACTCCATTGAAAATGTTAAATATCAATAAGATTTACAAAAATGGAAACATAATTTTATTGTAAACATTTTGGAACATAAACAAGTATATACACTTTTCAGGCTTATGTCGTAGTAACGAATGATAGACTGCCTCGTCTTCCTGCGTGATAGATTCCATGTGCCTTCAGAATTTATGCTATAGGCGATCGGGAGACCGGGTTTATGACATTTTGGATATATGATAACTCATTCCTTTTGGGAACTAGGTTTTGCATTTGAAGAGTCGCCAACTAATGATTTAAGGTGCATTAGGACACCTCTAAGGGTTCACTTCTAAGTTTGTTTGATAACCAGAGATTGGGTAAGGACTTGAAATTATCCTAAGGGGAAGGTGTTAGGCACCCCTCAGGATCCACTAGTGTGGTTCCCAGCCAGACAGTTTTGTAAATTTGTGCAATTTAGAAAATAAAAAGGTATAGGCTCAAATAGTAGGGGATTTAAGTTTAAACACATAATCGTTTAAAAACAATTAGAAGGCGAATCTTTTGAAAAGAAAGAGTTACAGTTCTACAAATACTTGAAAATATAAAAGAGGAAAGGGATGTCCTAGGTTTATTTATAATATGGATCACGTCAATGCGATACCCGGTATGACACTCCTCAGAAGACGGGATACACGAGGTATTAGTGCACCGTTCATCATATCCATATCTACCCTTCCCACCCCGTTAAGGTATTGAAGCGCGAATTGGTCTCGACCTCTATTGCATGCTATTACCCATCCCATTACTATCAGCCCCAGAGGAACTTAGGACTACTATTCCTAAAGGGGAGGGATATTAGGCTGACTTTTGGTTTCAAAAGGTGAAAAATCTAAGGCGACAAACAAAAAAACATAGTACTGCACATTAGGGGAAGAATGTAAACAAATAAAAGGCTCATATATACCTCCTCAAGCAAAACAGATAAATAGCATGACTTAAACATACATTTAGGATCTGAATTTAAAGGCGAGGGGAGTTTAATTGTTGAAGCAGACCAGTTTATTACGTAACTCAGATAAGAAGTCCGAATCAGGCATGCCTGCTAGTTGTAGCAATTACTATTTAACAAATCCTAAGTGTTTGGGTGAGATCCTATAAACATGATATCTATTACTGATTCAGAATGTGGGCAAAATAGTAACAGTTTTAAAACAAATGATTTGAGATCCTATAGACATGATTTCTAAGCCTCGTTAAATAAAGGAGTAAGGTTGTTTAAAGCTAGTTCAGAACAATATGAATTGAACTGATTTTAAACTAAACTGGTTTCAGATCCTATATGCATGATATCTAGTTGAACGTGTAATAAATCAGGCAGAATTTACTCGCAATTCCTATAGGAATGATTTCAATAAAAAAGGTTCTGATTTTAATCTATTGGACATGATGCCAGATTATAACTAGTTAGACCCCAAGAGCATGGTGTCTAAGTGTGGTAACAAACGTCCAAAATTGAAGACAAGCCCTATAGACATATTATCTAAATATTGAGTTAGACATGCAGAATTTAAACGAGTCCTATAGGCAGGTTCTCTAAATGCGGAGTTAAACATGCAGAACAATAGATCTTATAAGCATGATATCTACACTTAAGCATGCACACTTAACCAGCCCTTTTCACTAGCCAAGCCCCAATGTTTATTACAAATTATTACAAACTTAATAATGAATTCCATCAGAAAGGTTTAAAAGAGGAAGTTACAATCAGAGGAAGCCTGATTCTTGACTTCCTCTCTGAGTTATAGAATAAACCACCTCAAATGACATTTGTTTCAAAGCCTTTCTCAGACCTGGGTGTGTCAAAGTTCCCTAAGGGTCTCAAGGAACCCCGAGCAATGCTTACACCCATGTTTGCATAACTAGATAGGGATGAGTGCTGTGTGGAAGGGCCAACCTTTATTTGTCCAAGTTCAGAGGGAGATCATGGGTCCTAAGGCAAGGCTCATACAAGAGGGGCAGAACCTAAGTCTAAGAGTATAGTAAAAGTGTAGGAGCAGAGAGTTGTTTAAAACTGGATTGAGAATAGTTAGGGATAAGGGTAGTTTGAAAACAGTAGTAGTAAAGCTAAAATTATACAGCATCAAAAATTGCACAAAGGGGGCAGGGATTTGGGGATACATTGCAGGTGGCATGTGACCCTAGGAGGGGTCAAATATGGACATGCACAACAATAAGTGATGCTGGCATGCCCATAAACCAGCCAGAGAACACAACACATAGAGGGGATATGAAGCATATGACCCCAGGGAGGATCAGGTTTGGGTCATGCACAACAATGTCTAATGCTGACATGCCCTCAAACCAACCAAAGAATACAAACTCATAGGGGATATGGGGGTTTTGGACTCATAAGTGACTGAAAGAGTTCATACATAAGGAAAACATTAATTCAGAAAAGGGAAAGGGCAGATTATAGCATGCTTAGGAATGAAACTCGATTAAACACAAGCAAGAAACATGCAAGAGTGAAGGAAACAATAAAGAAATATGTTATTGTTGATGCTGGAAGATTAATTAGAACATACCAGTAAAGAAGCAAATGCAGAAAGAAAAGTAGGCAAATTTTCACAGCCTAGCCTTGGCTTTCAGCCGGTTAGAGAAGGTAGCAACACAAGTAGTAACAGAGCAAAGAGATAGAGTTTTTAAGTGAAATGTGTGTTTTGAACTCAAGTAGTTCGTGTGTTGAAAGAAGAGGGGTGCATGGTATTTATAATTTTGAAAACATGTGAGAAATAAGGTAATAAGTAAAGTTTTAATACAAATATGGAAACAATCAACAGTCAGAATCAATTACACAAGTGATCCCCTTTAATTAGTATCACGACCCAGATTCCATACCTGGTCATGATGGCGCCTCTCGTGAAGACAAGGCCAGCCAACAACCCCAAATCATCTCAATACAACCCGACCGGGGTGTCACAAGTCATGAGCATCTAAAGGAGTCCAAATACCTTTAACAATACCTATCGTGTACAATACGGAATTTTTAAA
>MU764152.1:5796-32682 GCA_026770625.1 Nicotiana glauca | reverse complement strand
ATATATATATATATATATATATATATATATATATATATATATATATATATATATATATATATATATATATATATATATATACACACTATATTAAAAGCACGAAAGCCCTTAGCGAAATGTCGTTCGCCTTTTTTATCCTTAAGAATAGAGTCCACATAGGACAACATTGTCATTTAATTATTCTCCTAATATATTACGACTTCAAAAACAATAAAAATTTTACTCATTCCTTATTTGAACTAGGTAGAAAGTCCTAATACTTGGAACTTTAATATGGAAGAGTTTTATTCCTCGTAGGTAACTTTAATTGGCTAAACGCATTGTAGTGAGATTTCCAAGTTTGTCTTTTTCTTTTTCTTACTCTGTTATAGTTAATTTCAATTTTTTAAAACTAACTTAATTAGATTATTAATAAATTTATTAGTTAAAATATAATATTATTATAACCAGTAAAAATATATAATTTACTACATACTCATTAATTTTATGTCATCTATATTAAATTTGAGTATTGTATTCCTAATTATACAAAAATTAATAATTATGCTTAAGTTAGAAAAGTACATCTATAAGAATTTAATAAATTGGCGATCATTATATGGATTTAAGTTGTATAATATTCATATTTATTTTATAAATCAGTAAAATATAACCCATGATAATTACTAAAATATATAGTAAAGTATTATCTTTAAATTTTATTAAATCAAACTTACTATAAATTGATCTATATTTCAAGGAAATTATTAAGATAGAAAATTCAACATATTTGTTTATTTCACTTTGAACGTCTCTTTCAACCCTTCATTTTTTCCTTCTTATACGTATGTGTTTTATTAATTAGGTGGCAATAGTTATTTTTGTGAAGCCACGATAGATAATTTTTTATTTTACAGAAAATAATTTTAAATTGCGATGATAAATAAGTTTCTCGGATAGGAAATATTTGTTTTAGACTAATAATTTTTTTTTTGTTTGTAATGTCAAATTCTCAAGCAAGCTTCTTCCAAGCTAATACTTTAAAACATACTTTAAATTAATTCTTCAAGAATTGTGTATTCTTGTTGAAATTGAAAAGGAAGCATAATATATAGCTTGTGAAATTAAAGTGATAAATTTATGAAACCAAAACAAATCTAAGTTGAACATATCAACGGATGATTAAGGACTTCTATACTATAGTTTTCTTTATTGTGTTAGCTATATAAGATCAATATTTATCTTTTTTCATGAAAGCATACACTTTCTTTTATTACTTAAATTATGCAATTTTTTTAAAAAAAATTTATTCTTTGAGATATGGTACACGCGCAACGCGCATACCTTTAGACTAGTATATATAAAAGCACACATACCTTTAGCAAATATCGCTCGCCCTTTTTACCTTTTTAATATAGAGTTCACACTGGATAATCGTCTAATTATTTTTCTAATATTTAGCAAAATACTGCTCGCCCTAGCTTTCACTAGTAGGCACCATCACGACTCTCGAGGGTGTATCGTTTTGATGTATATAATATTTGAATAGATCGTATTATTTATTGTCATAATATTATGTCATGCACCAACGATATGAAGAATAAACTTGCAATACTATAAAGAAAAGTAAGATACGGGATAAAATTATTATATAAAAGAGTAGGGTAAAGGATAAAATAGGATTATTTAATAATAAAGATGGTCAAGATGAGAGAAAAAAAAGGTAAGGACGCGATCATACCAAATCGGTCGTTTCATAAAGTAGCACTTTTTGTTGTTCCGTAACAACGAATTAAAGATACGATACAATAAAATTTAAGCAACAATCAAAATAAATATCATATTTAACATAACAATACAATACAATACAACATGTAACAATCATCCAAACAAGCCGTAATTGAAGAAGAAGAAGAGGAAGAAGAAGAAGAAGAGGAGGAGCAAGAAACGGAGCAGCAATGTGATTAAATATTAAATATTTTATAAAATGTGGGTATGTTTTCAACAACGGCTCCCTAAAAAGGGGCATTTGCATCTATACCCGCTTTTTGTATCACGTTTTAATTTGTGCCCGCTTTGCAAAAAAAAAATTATAAAAGTACCCGTTTTTCGCATAACTTCAGCATACGGGGCTGAAGTAGCAAAGACAATCACGCAAAACTTCAGCATTCTACTAGACGAGCCTGAAGTAGCAAGTGTGCTGAAGTTTTTGTTTGTAATTGCTGAACTTAAGCATAGTAGCTGAAGTTTTGCTCTCTATTTTTGCTGAAGATTTTGTTTGTAATTGTTGAAGTGTTTGTTTTTGTAACTGGCGAACTTCAACTCTAGAGCTGAAATTTTTGTTTTTGTAACTGGCGAACTTCGGCTCTAGAGCTGAAGTTTTTATTTTGTAACTGGCGAACTTCAGCTCTAGAGCTGAAGTATTTGTTTTTATAACTGGCGAACTTCAGCTCTAGAGCTGAAGTTTTTGTTTTGTAACTGGCGAACTTAAGCTCTAGAGCTGAAGTTTTTATTTTGTAACTGGCAAATTTTAACTCTAGAGCTGAAGTTATTTAGCTCACTTGTAAAACTTCAGCACTATATAAGCTGAAGTTTTTGAAAAAGCTTTCTAACATACTAGATAAATAATCAGATTGCCAACAGTATCTAAATCATATATTTTTGAAACAATAAACGTGAAAAGAACATAATTATCATTGTCTACTAACTTTCGTACGTAGAAATATTCATAAATTATTGTCTACTAACTTACGTAGTTATTTATAGTTTATTTGTAAAGAATCTGATAAATATATTTATGGCAATCATCCCATGAACTGAAGTTCCATAGCAGCACCCACAACAGCAGAAGAAAGAAGAAGAAAACGAAGGAGGAGAAGGAGGAGGAGAAAGAGGGCTGAAGTTATTTAAAAAGTGGGAACAAGTTAAAAGTTTTAAAAAAAATGGGTATAGGTTAAATGAGAGCGACCAAATAGGGCGCCCCGTGCAGTTTTTACCCCTAAAAGTACCTATTGGTGCACCTAATCCGTAACGATAGACAGCCTCGGCCCTTGGGCTTTAGGTTGTTCTACGTACATCTCGTAGAGGAGCCGGCCCATCCGAGAGTTATCCAATTGTTCATTTTAAAAGAAATTTTTACGTAAATAGCCGCTCGAATTTAACTAATTGGTGCTCATTATATATTGCTTCTTCTACACACGTCCGCATAATAAAAAATGGTAGTAATTAGGATTCATTAAAAGAAAGCCACTTATGGGACAAGAAACCTTTCCCATATCAAGCACTAATAAATTTCTAATGGCTAACTAGATCATGCAACGATTATACACGAATCATATATATATTATACATTCGCCTGCTATTTTTAATTTAGGCGATTGAACAAGTGCCTATTTAGGTTAATCCTTCTTAGAAAAACGGACTATATATGACAAGCTCGGCATTTCTAAAGTTAACAGTTATGTGGCTCAAACTTATAGAACTGCACTAATATATTAGGCAAGTGCACATATAGCCATTCTCAGGAATGCTATTTAGAAATTAGTCAGTATTTATTAGTCACGAAAAATAAAATTAAAAAACTGAAATTAAGAACATACCGACTAATTCTTATATAGCAGCCCTTGGCTATTGGTGTCATTTCTACTACGTAATATATTCTTGATGGCTAGTTAGCCCGTCTATTAGTTGCAACCTACTAATCTATTAGTTATCACTGTTTACTCATATCAGAATTAATCCTCTTCTATGTTTGCGCCTAAAATAGTTTTTCTTTTCTTTTGATTCCAAATGCTTGGTGCTAACTGGTTTTTTACTTTTCTTTTTCGACATACTTCCTCTTTCTCATTTCATAATTCATATGGCAGTCTTTGAATACTGTAAGATTATTGATTTGTAGTTATAGCAGAGATTAAAACACAATTATGCAATTAATTTTGTTAGAGTTTAAAAGCGTACCGTTAAACTCCATAGATTCAGTTGCGAGAGCAAACGACGATTAAGCCTGAGACCAAATTACACGATCCACTAGCTACGCGCTCTCACAGCCCGGAGAACTTCACTGATGGGACGTCTACCGTTACCACGTATTCAAGAGGCAGAATATGCTAGGGTTTTCTAATAGCTAGGGAAAGGGGAGTTGGCCTCTATTTATAAAGAGTGTCTACCCATCACAGGCCAATAGTTATTGGGCCTTACTTATCCACACACATAATATTTAATATTAGGCATTTTATTTATCCACCACTTGGGCCACGTCACTATCCTTCCAGGCTATAACCAATTAACGTAAGTCCAAATTCTAACATTCTCCCACTTGGACGCCAACGTTAATTGAGGACAAGAAAATAATTTTAAATATTTGAGTTTTTAAGAAAATCATTTTGAAAAATGACTTTAGACTCTGCAGTATTACTCACATAGCCAAGGATAGAATGACCCATATAACAATCTATTCAGTCTCAATAGAAAAGACTAACAATGAATCGTAGCAGGCATAACACCATTTTAAGGTATGAATTCTATCTACGACCACATATGGTAGAATTTCCATCAACATTGATCAAACATGTGTGCTAAGCATTTCATCTTTCTAATCAAGGTGAATAGATTCACACCTCTTAGAAAGAAATAATCCTCAGTGATATTATAACCATATCACCTCAGGAGCCTCCAAGTGACACAAAATTATATCACCTCAGGAGGATTCCCTTGTACCTTACCCGGGATGATCAAGGCAACAGGAAGCAAGACTCGATGATATCATGAGTTATGCAATGTCCAATTGGAAATAAAAATAAATAAATAAATTATCATATTAGTCATAAGCATAACATATATCAATAACACGAGCTTGCATAAAAATAGAATTTATTGAAAGCAATATCTCAGTCAGCAATTGCAAAGTAACTCCCACTGACTAAAGCACATTAAAAGACTCTAAAACACCCATATTTTTAGCATGTTCATTAAACACTACAGGCCTAAGACCTTTAGTCAACGAATCAACCAACATAGATTCTGTGCTAATATGCTCAATGCATATATCACCTTCTTTTATCATGTCTCTAACCTTTAGAAACTTAAGGCTAACATGCTTAGAGCCTCTTGTTCTCTTGTTATTCTTGGAGAAGAACACAGTTGCACTGTTGTCACAGAAAATAGTCACCGGCTTAGATATAAAATCCACAATTTGCAATTTAGTAAGAAAATTCTTCATCCAGACAACATGTGAAGTAGTCTCAAAACAAGCAATAAACTTAGCTTCCATTGTAGATGTAGCAGTGATGCTTTGCTTTTCATTTTTCCAAGAAATAGCACCTCCACCCAACATAAAAATATACCCAGAAGTTGATTTCATAGTGTCATGACTACCTACAAAATCAGAATCTGAATATACTAGAAGATCCAAGTCATCAACCTTTTTGTACAAAAGCATGAAGTCTTTGGTGTGTTGTAGATATCTCGCCACTTTCTTTGCAGCCACCCAATGTGCCCACCCAGGATTAGAAGAAAATCTTTCCAACATGTTAATAGAAAATGCAATATCAGGCCTTGTACAAACCTGTATGTACATCAAACAACCAACAACACTTGCATATGGCACATCTTTCATTGCTCTCATTTCAACTTTATTTTTCGAACATTGATCTTTACTAAGTTTATCTCCTTTTATAACAGGTTTATAACAGGTGCAACACCAGGTCTACAATCTTGCATATTGAAAGTTTTAAGAACACTCTCAATATAGGAACGTTGTGATAAACCCAATAAACCACGTGACCTATCTCTTTTAATTTTTATCCCAAGAACAAAAGAGGCTTCATCAAGATCTTTCATATCAAAAAACCTAGACAAAAACTGTTTGGTCTTATTCAATAAGCCCAAATCATTTGTGGCAAGTAGAATGTCATCAACATAGAGAACCATGATAATGAAATTACCATTAGCTATTTTAAGATAAACACATTCATCAAGCTTATTCTCAACAAATCCAAATTTTGTAATAATTTCATCAAATTTCAAGTACCACTGCCTGAAGTTTTGTTTAAGCCCATATATGAATTTGTTAAGCTTGCACAATAGGTGTTCTTTACTGGCTTCTTTAAACCGTTCAGGTTGAACCATGTATACTTCTTCAAGTAGACTCTCATTTAGGAAAGCAATTTTAACATCCATCTGGGGCAATTCTAAATCAAAATGAGCCACAAGAGCCATCACAATTCTAAATGCATCCTTGGATGAAACAAGAGAAAATATTTCTCTATAATCAATACCTTCTTTCTGAGTGTAACCCTTAGCAACCAACCTTGCTTTATAACGGTCTATGTTTCCCTTAGAGTCTCTTTTAGTTTTAAACACCCATTTGCAACTAACATGTCACGACTAAAAATTCACTAAGGGTCGCGATGGCGCCGGGACACCGCTGTCAGGCAAGCCAACCAAAATACTTAATGAAGTTCTCATTTTTTAACAATCTTGAAAACTAAGATTTTCATTCAATTTTTCATAAATAAAAAGATAACATCTTCAATTCAAATTAAATAATAAGCAATTAGTACAAAATATTTCAAAACCATCCTAGAACCTGGTGTCACAAGTGCATGAGCATCTACTGATAAGGAAATAAAATACAGCATCCGTCCGAAATACAGTGGACAGGAAGTAAATACAACATACTGGAAGGGACTATACTAGCTGCGGGCCACCTCGAATAATGCAACTCACCTAGTCCCAGAATCATCTGTGCTGCTACGCCCAGTAGACCGCTAGAGTTACATATACTTGTGCAACAAAAATGCATAGAAATGTAGTATGAGTACGAAAACAACGTGTACTCAATGAATATCCCGTCTAATCTCGAAGAAGTAGAGACGAGATGGTCGACTTCGACATTTACTAGTGGTTCAATAATAATATAGTGAAGATGTGAGGAAAATATGGATTTATCTAGCAATTATAACTCATAGAGCAAGAAAACAAGTAACACCTTCTCAATTAATAAGGAAATTCCAAGATTTACTTTTCATTATCTTTATTAGTTTATAGCGGGACATAAAAGGCAATATCAACTTCAATAAGTTTCAGGATAAGCAATGCAAGCATGCGCATAGTATGCCGAGGCGACGGCCCGATCCAACAAAAATGTAAACTGTGCACTTGCCGAGGGTCGACGGCGCGCCTATAGATGCATATATTATCTTTCGAGGGGTTCGACCCGTTCCATAAATAAACACACAGACATTCAATCACGAAGTCCACATGGAGTAATTATCCAATGACAACAAATTCTCTTTTAACCATTTAAGAAAAATGAAGTTTTATCTGTTTAGAAATTCATTTACTAATTCGATGTGATTTAAGCAATTCAAGCTATCAATAGGTTCGTGAATAATCCAAGTATAGCATGCTTTTGGGTCCTAATTACCCGGACAATATCATAATAGTAGCTACGCACAGACTCTCGTCACCTCATGCGTACATAGCACCAACAAATAGGAGCACATAATCAATTATTTTACCTATGGGGGCAATTCCCTCTTACAAGGTTAGAAAGGAGACTCACCTCGCTCCGAAGATCCATAGCCGGTATTCCACGCCCTTCCGAAGACTTGAACCGATGAACAAAGCTCCAAAACTAGCCAATAATGATACCAATCCATTAATATATACTCAATTATTCATTACAACCCAATTTATAATAATTCCTAACCCCGATCGAAAAGTTGACAAAAATACTCTCGGGCCCACGTGCCCGGATTCCGAAATTTCTCGAAGACAAAGTTTACCCATGAACTTACGAACTCAAATATATAATTTTCTCTTAATTCCATACCCAAAGTCGCGGCTAAATTCCAAGAATACTAATTTTCTAGGTTTTCCCTCAAACCCCAAGTTTTCTACAAATTTCATGCTCAAACCCATACATAATTGATATATTTAACTCAAAATAGGTGGGGATAACCTACCTTGTCGTTGATGATGGAAAAATCCCACTTGAAGCTCTCCAAAATCGCCCATGCCAAATGAAAATGGGAGAGGAATGGCCAAATCCCGAATTTAAAACAACCCTCTGCCTCCAGCTATTTCCACACCTGCGGTCTCCAGACCGCTTCTGTGGTTCCAATACCGCATATGTGGTCCTCACCATGCTGCCCCTCTTCCGCTTCTGCGACTCCACCACCGCAGGTACGGTCCTGCATCTGCGGAAATGTGACCGCATCTGCGGTCCCATCTCTTCTAGCCCAAAACTGCATCTGCGGCTTCTTTGGCCGCTTCTGCGGCTCCGCACCTGCGGCCCAATTCTCGCAGGTGCGGTTATGACAGCAACCAGCCAATTCAGCCTTCCAAAAATTCTATTTTTGATCCGTTAACCACTCGAAATACACCCAAGGCCCCTGGGACCCCAACCAATCATACAAACCAGTCCCAAAATACATTACAGACTTGCTCGAGGCCTCAAATCATATCAAACAACGCTAAAATCCTGAATCGACCTCCAATCCAGTCTTTATGAATTTTAGAATTTCAAACTTCTACTTTCGATGTTTAAACCTATCAAATCACGTCCGATTGACTTCAAATTTAGCACACAAGTCATATTCGATATTATGGACCTACTCCAACTTCCGGAATCAGATTCCGACCCCGATATCAAAAAGTCCACTTCCGATCAAACTTCTCAAATACCTTCAAATTTTTATTTTTAGCCAAATGACTTCAAAATGACCTACGAACCTCCTAATTCACTTCCGATCGCGCTCCCAACTCCAGAATCACCATACGGAGCTATTCACAGACTCAGAATCTCAAACGGACATTGATAACACCAAAATTCACTTCAAGCCAAACTTATGAAAATTCTTCTAAAATGCTAACTTCCACAATAGGCGACAAAAAGCTCCCGGTTTATCCAAAACCCAAACCGGGCATACGCCCAAGTCCGAAATCACCATACGAACTTGCTGGAACCTTCAGATCCCGATTTCGAGGTTGTTTACTCAAAAATTCAATCCTAGTTAATTCTTTCAACTTTAAGCTTCCGAAATGAGAATTCTCTTCCCAAATCAACCATAAACTTTCCGAAATTCAATTTCGACCACGCGTACAAGTCATAACACCTGAATGAAGTTGCTCATGTCCTCAGACTACTGAGCGATGTGCTAGGGCTCAAAACGACCGGTCGGGTTGTTACATAACAAGTCTAAAACCTTCAGGCTATTTAACTAACTCCCACACTCCATTGTGTTCCTTGGAGCGCATTTCATCTTTCATTGCCTCACCCCATTTATCAACAAATAGAGAGGAAATAGCTTGAGCATATGATAAAGGATCAGTTAGCTCACCGGTATCACTAAGATTTTCAGTCACATACACGATAAAATCATCAGATATGCCAGACCTTCTTTCTCTTTTTGACCTGCAGAGTGGTTCATTGTGTAAATTTTGTTCATAAACTATGTGATTTATGTCATTTTTCCCTTGATTCTCCCCCTCATGAATAGATTGGTTTACTACCTTTTCATGTATAACAGGTACAGGGACAATGACTTCCTTCTCTTTCAATACAATTTCCTTACCACATGAATAATCACAATCACAAACATCATGCTCAAGAAATTTTGCATTAATAGACTCAACGATTCTAGTGCCACGCCCAAGACGGAAAAACCTAAAACCTTTAGAGTGATCAGGATAGCCTATAAAGAAACGACTGGTAGTTTTAGGATCAGTTTTCTTTTCTGTGGGTGAATAAATATGAACTTCAGCTGGACATCCCCAAATGTGAAAATGGTTCAAGCTAGGTTTTCGGGTTGTCCATAGTTCAAAGGGAGTTTTCAAGATAGATTTTGTACGAACTCTATTCAGAATATAGCTTGCTATTTTTAAGGCTTCACCCCAAAGAGACTCAATTAGGTTAGTCCTTGACATCATACTTCTCACCATTTCCATGAGTGTATGATTCCGTCTTTTAGCCACACCATTCTGCTCAGGAGTACCTGGCATGGTATATTGTGCTACTATCCCACATTCTTGCAAGAATAAAGCAAAAGGCCCCATACATTGACCAGACTCATCATATTTTCCATAGTACTCACCACCATAGTAAGACCTCACTATCTTAATGGACTTCCCAAGCTATTTTTCAACTTCAGTCTTGTAAATTTTAAACTTATCAAGTGCTTCAGATTTTTCTTTTAAAAGATATGTATAACAGTATCTTGAAAAGTCATCAATAAAAGTAATAAAATACTTATGATTGGTCAAAGTAGGTACATAAGGTCCGCTAATATCAGTATGTATAATTTCTAAGAGCTCAGAGAACCTAGTGGAACCCTTTCTTTTAACCTTGGTCATTTTACCCTTAACGCAATCCACCCAAGTTTCAAAATCTTTTGGATCAAGAACAGGTAAAATATTTTCTCTTTACCAATCGTTCAATTCTTTTGTTAGAAATATGACCAAGACACCTATGCCATAATAGGCAAGACGTTTTACTCATAGCAGACCTTTTGTGGGCAATATTTTCAACATGCATTGCAAAAAAAGTTTCATTCAATACATTCAAGCGATATAGACCATCACATAAAAAAGCATCAGCAACAACATGTGAATCATAGGAAATTTTAATAATACCATTATTTTGTTGAAATGAATAACCAGTCCAAAAGGGAAATCGAAACTAATTTCTGTCTCATAGACGGTACAAAAATAGTATTTTCTAAACGAATACTAGAACTATTTTAAAAAGGTAAAATAGATGTCCCTATAAACTCTACCGAAGCAACACCCACTCTCTGACCATGAATGCCACATCCCGAACCTTGCGGTCGGCATAACTCTTCTGCCTGGACCGAGTTGTATGAAGCCTATTCTGAATGATCTTAACCTTGTCCAAGGCATCCTGTACTAGATCCGTACCCAACAACCGAGCCTCTCCCGGCTCAAATCACCCAATCGGCGAACGACACCGCCTACGATATAATGCCTCATAGGCAGCTATCTAAATGATCGACTAGTAACTATTGTTGAAGGCAAACTCTACTAATGGCAATAACTGATCCCACGAGCCTCCAAAGTCAATAACACAAGCTCGGAGCATATCCTCCAAAATTTGAATAGTACGATCGGACTGTCCGTCCTTCTGAGGATGAAATGTTGTGCTCAACTCGACCCGTGTTCCAAACTCACACTGAATTGCCCTCCAGAAATATGAGGTAATCTGCGTGCTTCAGTAAAAAATGATAGACACGGGTACACCATGAAGATGAACAATCTCCCAGATATTGATCTCTGCTAACCTATCTAAAGAATAGGAGACTGCCTAGGAATGAAATGCGCTAACTTAGTTTGCCTATCAACAATAACCCACACTGCATCGAACTTCCTCGGAGTCTGTGGGAGTCCAACAACAAAGTCCATAGTGATACGCTCCCACTTCCACTTAGGAATCTCAATCCTCTAAAACAAATCACAAGGTCTCTAATACTCATACTTTACCTGCTGAAAATTCAAACACCGGACCACATATGCAACCATATCCTTCTTCATCCTCCTCTACCAATAATGATGCCGCAAGTCCTGATACATCTTAGCGGCGCCCAGGTGAATAGAGTACCGGGAACTATGGGCCTCCTCTAGAATCAACTCTCGAAGTCCATCCACATTAGACACACAAACTCGACTCTGTATCCTGAAAACTCCATCATCTCCTAATGTAAACTTCTTGGCACCACCGTGCCATACTGTGTCCCTAAGGACACACAAATGAGGATCATCATACTGCCGATCTCAGATACGCTCAAATAATGAAGAACGAGCGACTGTACAAGCTAACACATGAACGGGCTCAGAAACATCCAACCTTACGTATTGATTGGATAAAGCCTGAAAATCCAAAGAAAGCGGCCTCTCATTGACCAAAATGTATGCAAGACTGCCCATACTGACTGACTTTCTACTCAAAGCATCGGTCACTACATTGGCCTTCCCCGGATGATATAAGATGGTGATATCGTAGTCCTTCAATAACTCCAACCACCTTCTCTGCCTCAAATTTAGCTCCTTCTGCTTAAACAAATACTGCAGACTCTTGTGATCCGTGAACACCTCACATGACACGCCATATAAATAGTGCCTCCAAATCTTCAACGTGTGAACAATGGCTTCTAGCTTCAAATCATGAACTGGCTAATTCTTCTCGTGAATCTTCAACTGTCGCGAAACATGACCTTGACATCTTGCATCAATACCGTACCAAGTCCAATATGAGATGCGTCACAATATACTGTATATGGCCCTGAACCTGTAGGCAATACCAACACTAACGTTGTAGTCAAAACCATCTTGAGCTTCTGATAGCTCACCTCACACTCGTTCGACCACATAAAATGGGCACCCTTCTGGGTCAACCTGGTCATCGGGGCTGCAATAGATGAAAACCTCTTCACAAACCGACGATAATAGCCTGTCAAACCTAGGAAACTCCGGATCTCTGTAGCTGATGCGGGTCTAGGCTAGTCCTTAAGTGCCTTTATCTTCTTCGGATCTACCTTAATACCCTCTGCTGATACAACGTGACCCAATAATGCAACTGAACTCAACCAGAACTCATATTTTGAAAACTTAACATATAACTGACTGTCCCTCAAAGTCTGGAGAACGGCTCGAAGAAGTTGTTCATGTTCCTCCCGGCTACGGGAATAGATAAAAATATCGTCAATGAAGACAATCACAAAGGAATCCAAGTAAGTCTTGAAGTTTAACAAGTCCATAAAAGTTGCTGGGGCATTTGTGAACCCAAATGACATCACCAAAAACTCACAATGCCCGTACCGAGTGCAGAAAGCTATCTTAGGGACATCGGATACCCTAATTCTCAACTGATGGTAGCCAGATCTCAAATCAATCTTCCAAAACACTTTGGCACCCTGGAGCTTATCAAACAAATCATCAATCCTCAACAATGGGTACTTATTCTTGATTGTGACCTTGTTCAATTACCGATAATCTATACAGATCCTCATCGACCCATCCTACTTCTTCACAAACAACACCGCTGCACCCTAGGGCGAGACACCAGGTCTAATAATGCCCTTATCAAGCAAGTCTTGCAGCTGCTCTTTCAATTCTTTCAACTCTAGCGGGGCCATATGATATGACGTAATAGAAATGGGCTAAGTACCCAGAGTCAAATCAATGCAAAAGTCAGTATCCCTGTCGGGTGGTATCCCTTCCAGGTCTGAAAGAAATACCTCAAGAAACTTACGAACAACAGGCACAGAATCCATAGAAGGAACCTCGGCACTAGAATCACGAACATACGCCAAATAGGCCAAACATCCCTTATCAACCATACGCCGAGCCTTCATAAATAAGATAATCTATAATTGGAATGACCAAGAGTCCCTCTCCACTCTAAATGAGGTAAACCCGGCAAGGCTAAGGTCACAGTCTTGGCATGACAGTCCAAGATAGCGTTTTAAGGTGATAACCAGTCCATCCCCAATATGAAATCAAAATCAACCATATCTAAAAGTAACCGATCTACCCGGGTCTCTATACCCCCAATCACAACTATACATGAATGATGGACACGATCTACCATAATAGAATCACCCACCGGTGTAGACACATATACATGAGCACTCAAAGAATCACTAGGCATGACTAAATGCGGGGCAAAATAAGATGACACATAGGAGTATGTAGACCTTGGATCAAACAGAACTAAAGTATCTCTACTGCAAACCAGAATAATACTTGTGATAACTACATCGGAAATTGGGTAGTTTAAATACCTAGAAGAACCAAGTTCTTCTAGATCAAAAATTAGGTACCACACAAATCACCCCCTCTTGTGTGGTATTGACGTTTGGAACATCAATTGGTATCAGAGCGGGTTATCCTTGAAGAGGATAACACCTTAGGAAAAGATCAACATAAGAGCACCACTTGGGAACTGGGAAGAGCAATCCACTGCCAGGCCTCCACTTTTCAATGGACAGTACAATTCTTGGTGGAAGAACAAGATGAGGGATCACATCATAGGAGAAGACTATGAACTCTTGGACATAGTCACTGATGGTCCTTTAGCAACCATAAAGAAGAATGAGGAAGGAGTGGATGTGCCAAAGACAAGGGCTGACTGCACTGCTGAAGACCTGAAGAAGTGGGAGAAAAATGCTAAGGCCAAGAAATGGCTTGTGTGTGGACTAGTTCCTGATGAGTACAGTAGGATCCAAAGTTATGCTACTACTAAGGAGATATGGGACACTTTGCAAGTGGCCCATGAAGGAACACCTCAAGTGAAAAGATCAAGAGGAACACTGTTGTATTCTCAATATGAGAATTTTACTATGAAGGAAGGAGAAACTATCCAAGAGATGTATACTAGGTTCACTACACTGATAAATGAACTTAAGTCTCTTGGAAGGATTATTCTTGAAGAAGACAAGGTTGAGAAAATTCTGACAAGGGTTCTGCCAGTCACATGGGAAAGCAAAATCACTGCCATTCAGGAATCCAAGAATATTTCTACTCTCAGACTGGATGAACTGATTGAAAATCTTACTGCTTATGAAACGAGAAGGCAAACCATGAAGATGGATACACCCAAGAAGGAGAGAAGCTTAGCTCTCAGAATTGTTGAAGATTCAAATCTGGAAGATGATGAGATGGCTATGATCCTAGAGATTTCAAAAAGTACCTGATGAGAGGAAATGGTTCTTCAAGAGGTACAACCTTCAACAAGTCAAGAGCTCATGAGAAACATACCAATGAGGGTTGCTACAGCGTGGTAAGACTGATTACATGATCAAGAATTGCCCTCAATGGGAAATTGAGTGGAAGAAAGAAAGGGCTGAACGAAGAAACATGAAGAAGGAACAGTTTCAACCAAAAAGGAAAAAAAGGTTCAACCAAGGCTATGGTTGCTGCTTGGGGAGAAACCTTAGATGAAGACTCAGAAGATGAAGCTAAACAAGAGCAAGCACTGATGGCCATCGGAGAATCAGATGATGAACATGAGGTAAGTATTCTTTATCTCAAAGACAAGATTAAATTTTTGTCTAAAGAAAGGTTGGTTGAGCTATTACTAGACTTCATTGATGAGTCTGAGATAATTAACAATGAGAAGGAAGTTCTGTCTAGGGAATGTGTGATCCTAAAAGCAAAATGCAAAAGTCTAGAGTCTAGGGCTAATGAGAGTGATAACACAAATGCTGAGTTGAAGAACCAGGTTCTTGAATATGATAACAGTGTCCTAGAACTTAGGTCTGAAAACTTAAAACTGAAACTAAGAACAGGAAAGAAGAGAGCTGATCACACATATCTCACTCTAGAAGAAAATTTAGGAAAAATGAAAGATGAATTGTATAAGAAATGGCCAGTCAAAAGAACAAAGCTTTTGTTCAAAAGGAAAATAAGCTGCCCGGATGGGCAAGAAGGAATTTGATTCATCCTTTTGCCTATAGAAAGGGATCCAAACTAATTTGAGTTCCTAAGACTAACCCCTGATTTCTTTTTGCAGGTCTAAGTGAAAGGGAGGAGCCAAATATGGTATATGGATAGTGGCTGCTCAAAACATATGACTGGGAACAAGGACCAGTTCCTTTCACTTGGGGACTTAAAAGGAGGTAATATCTCCTTTGGTAATGGAAAGAAAGGTGAGATCATTGGGGTTGGAAAGGTAGGCACAACAGATTTTCATTCCATAGAGAATGTCTACCCGATAGATGGCTTAAAATATAGCCTGATAAGTGTGTCACAATTGTGTGACAGAGGTAACCTTGCGGCTTTTACCTCCACCAAATGTTTTGTGATTAACCTTACCACTGACAAGATTGTTTTGCAGGGAAAAAAGTTAACAATATTTACATTGTAGATTTGTCTACTCTCTCAGAAAATGAACTCACTTGTTTAAGCGTGTTGGTTAATAATCCACTCCTGTGGCACAAAAGACTTGGTCATGCAAGTCTAAATTAGCTTAACAAATTAGTCTCTAAAGACTTGGTGATAGGGTTACCTAATATAAAGTTCAAGGAAGACAAAGTTTGTGAGGCATGTGCAAGGGGGAAGCAAGTAAGATCATCCTTCAAAAGCAAGAAAATGGTAAGTACAACCAAGTCGTTGGAACTGGTCCATATGGATCTATGTGGTCCAATGAGAACCATGAGTAGAGGTGGAAAGAAATATGTAATGGTGCTTGTTGATGATTATTCTAGATTTACCTGGATTTTATTTCTAACCTCCAAAGATGAAGCATTTGACATGTTTACTGCATTTGTTAGAAAAATTTAGAAACAATTAGGAAATCAACTTGCATCCATTAGGTCTGATCATGGGACTGAATTTGAAATTTTCAAGTTTGCTGAATTCTATGATGAAAATGGTATAGATCATAATTTTTCTGCCCCTAGGACCCCTCAACAAAATGGAGTAGTTGAAAGGAAGAATAGAACTCTTGAGAACATGGCTAGAAACATGCTGCTTTCTAGTAAATTGCCTCATAGCTTCTGGGCAGAGGCTGTAAATACTGCATGTTACATAATCAATATGATACATGACCAGACCTCTGGTAGAGAAGTATCCCTATGAGTTATTTAAAGGGAGAAAACCAAACATATCCCATATTAAGGCATTTGGTTGCAACTGCTATGTGAATAATAATGGAAAAGACTCCCTAGGTAAGTTTGATCCCAGAAGTGATGAGGGAGTGTTCTTGGGATATTCTTCACATAGAAAAGCATATAAAGTGTTTAATAAAAACTCTATGTATAGAAGAAAGTGTACATGTAGTATTTGATGAAACTAACATTCTTTCTGAGAGACAGGAACATGAAGATAAAGCCATTGGATTGGTAAAGGAGTTGACTGAATCCTCAGCACAAGTCAGAGTGGCATCAAAAGAAGGAATAGGTGATGGAACAGGTCCTTCAAATAAGGGCAACCTAACAGGGGGAACTAATCAAGGAGAAATTGAATCAAACCCCCTAGAGGAACCTATTCATGAACATGTTCCTCAGCAACAGAATGTGGGAGAGACATATAGTAGAAACCAGTTGGTTGTGAAACCTCACAAGTATAAAAGTTCTCATCCCATTGAGAACATTATTACCGATCCAATGTCTGGAGTCAAAACTAGATCACAGCTAAAGAATCTGTGTACTTTTGATGCTTTCCTATATCTTCTTGAACCTAAAAATGTTATTGAGGCTTTAAAGGATACAGATTGGGTGAATGCAATGCAGGATGAACTCAAAAAATTTGAAAGAAGTCAAGTTTGGCATTTATTTCCAAGACCCAAGGACAGATCAGTCATTGGTACAAAATGGGTCTTCAGAAACAAACTTGATGAAGATGGAACAGTTACAAGAAATAAAGCAAGACTGGTGGTACAAGGATATAGCCAAGAGGAGGGCATAGACTATGATGAGACATTTGCTCCAGTTGCAAGACTAGAAGCAATCAGACTCTTCATCGAATTTATAGCACACATGGAATTCACTCTCCATCAGATGAATGTCAAAAGTGCCTTTCTGAATGGCTACCTAAAGGAAGAAGTGTTTGTGAAACAACCTCCAGAGTTTGAGAGCAAGGAATGTCCTGAGCATGTGTACAAGTTAGACAAAGCTCTTTATGGGCTCAAGCAGGCCATAAGAGCTTGGTATGAATGACTATCCAAATTCCTACTGGGGCATGGTTACAAAAGAGGTAAAATTGACAGTACCTTATTCTTAAGGGAAAAAAGGTAAAGATCTCCTTGTTGTGCAAATTTATGTGTATGACATCATATTTGGGGCTACTACTGATAGGCTAAGTAAGGACTTTGCAAAACTAATAGGGACTGAGTTTGAAATGAGCATGATGGGTGAACTTAACTTCCTTCTAGGCTTGCAGATCAAACAAAGTCAAAATGGAACTATGATCCATCAGCAGAAGTACACAAAAGAGCTAATCAAAAAGTTTAAAATGGAGGATTCTAAAGAAATATACACACCCATTGCAACCACCACTAAATTAGATTATTGATGAACCTGGTTCATCAGTTGATCAAAAGTTGTATAGGGGTATGATTGGTTCACTCTTGTATCTTACTACAAGCAGACCTGACATTGTTTTTAATGTAGGGATTACTGCTCGTTTTCAAGCAAATGCAAATTAGTCCCACTTGACTACTGTCAAGAGGATACTGAGATATCTGAAAGGCACCACTAATATGTGCCTTTGGTATCTTAAAGGTAGTAATTTTGATCGAGTAGGATATGCTGATGCTGATTATGTAGGTTTCTTAGTGGACAGGAAAAACACCTCAGGTATGGCACACTTCCTTGGTTCATTCCTTGTGTCATGGGCTACCAAAAAGAAAAATTATGTGGCTCTATCTGCTGAAACTGAGTATGTTGTTGTTGCTTCTTGTTGTGCTCAATTGCTATGGATCAAACAACATCTGGTAGATTTTGGAATTGAAGTGGGATGTATTCCAATATTCTGTGATAACACTAGTGCTATAAGTATGACAAAGAACCATGTTCATCATAAGAGGACTAAGCACATAGATGTTAGATACCACCTCTTAAGAGATAACTATGAGAAAGGATTGATTTCAATAGAACTCTGTGCTACTAATAAACAAATAGCTGACATTTTCACTAAATCACTGAGTAGAGAAAACTTTGAGAGGAACAAGTTGGAATTAGGGATGATTAAGATCGCCTAATAGGTCTAGTTCAGAATGCACAATGAAAAAAATTATATTTTTGGTTAGGAGTTCTAACTTTGTGTAAATATCTTGATCAATTCTTACTCAGTTTCATACTTTAATTAGTATACTCCTGTGACATGTGTATATATATGATTCATTGATCTCTTACAAAGTTTCTTCTATTTTGGAATTTGAGGCATGTTCAAGAGAGTTCTATATGAAGAACCTAGTTCATCAGTATGTGTTAATATGAAAGCTTAGGTATGTTTTCTATACTCTGCACAATTAAAAAGATTAGTTTTCCAATCATGAGCAGAAGTCCTACATTCGTCAAATTCTAAGAAATTTTATCCGTTAGCATTGAACCAGTTTCGTTCTCCTAGAACTCTAAAAATCGGGATTTTTACCTAAAATCTAGCGATGCCTAATAATCACTAAGAGACCAGAATTATACCTTGATTAAACTTCTAATTGACCCCTGAAAAAGCCGTCGTTACTGCATTTAATTCTAATCATCTTTAAATACACACCGCACCTTTTCTTCATTAGTCCATAACCGTCAAATCACTTCTCCAATTCTGATCGCCCTTTCCTCTCCAAAAATCCCAAATCTTCTTTCTTCTCAGAAATTCCCAAAACTCTTTCATAATCGAAGAACCATGCCTAACCCCCAAGATAATCCTGGCACTCCCTCACCAGCATCTCCCTCGAACACATCCTCATCTACTCCTCCTATTGAATCCCCAAAACCTAGGTTTCGTAGGCAGAAAATGTTGGCTAGAAAAACTATAGCATCTGGAGCCCTAAGGAAAGTTCTAAATGAGAGATTGAAGGCTAGCCAAAAGAAAGAAAGCCCTGTACACGAATCTGACTCTAGCTCTAAGTTTGAAGATTTTCTTTCTACCAGTGAAGGTGAAGAATATGGGTCTTCTGACGCTGAGAAAATTAAAGAAACCCCTGGTGAGGTAAGTTCTTGTGTAGTATTTTCTACTGTGGTTGAAAGCACTAAAAATAGGTTTGTTCTAGTTAGTCCTATTAAAGATGTAAAGGTGGTTAAATCAAGTAGGAGTGGAGGTAAAAAGAAAGGAAAAGAAAGAGGGGGAGCAAGTGGTGATGAGAGGGGTAATGGGAAAGAAAAGGTTCTTGCTATCTGTGGGAGTGTTGAAGAGAGTGGTATCAAGTCAGGGGGAAGTGGTTCTGGGAAAGCGGCTGAGGGGCTTGTTCATCTAAGCAAGCAATAAGAAGAACCTGTTTCATCAGCTGAGGAAACTCTGGCTGATCTTCTAAAAAGGGTTGGGGCAAGCTATGATCCAAAGAAGCGCAAGGCTTCTTCACAAAGGCTCCAACTGCTTCCAAGCCAACCAAGAAAAGCAAAACTTCATCCCCAAAACCTACTGTCCCTTCAATGTCTAAGGGAAGAGCTACTAGAATAAGGGTCAAACTAAGTGAAGCAGAGTTACAGAAAGCCGTGGAAAAAAGTAGGAAGAAGAAGAAGGAGAAGGGAAAAGCAAAGGTTGTATAAAGTTCTGAGGCAGCGGAAGAAGAAGAAGAAGAGGAGATGGACCTGGTCCATCAAGAAAGGGGAACAACTGTAGAAGTTCCTACTCCCAAACCTAAGAGGTCCAAGACTTCCTCTAAGAAGTCCTCCTCTGAACCTGTACCTGTTGAATCCTTTTTAGCCAAAAGAACTAGGTCTGCTGTGAAGGGTAAAAAAAAGAAAATTGTTGAAGAAGATGAGGAATGGAGTGGTGGAGAAGAAGAAGAGGAATCTGAGAAAGAACAAGACAGGTTTGCTATCTTTGGCAAAAGAATTTTTTTGAAAGGAAGGATGCTGAAAGACTTGGATGAACCAAGAAGGAGGAGGTTGGTGGATGCTCTTACTGCACCAGGGTGGAAGGACATGGTCCTTGAAATGGATGGAAGGCTGACCAGGAAAGAACTGATTGAGTTTATGGAAAATGCCACTGTGAAGAATGGGGTGGTCTCCAGCCTGGTGAAAGGAGTAAAAGTGGAGTTTGATGCACTCAAACTGGGTGAGATTCTGGACATACCTAGTGAAGGGTATGATGACTATACAAGGCAAAGGTGGCCATGTCTGGAATCTCTCCCCACTGCTCTTCAAATTACTAGGAATTTCTGTGATGCTCAAGTTGCTGAAGATGTGTTTGAGTTTGTTAACAAGTGCCTACTGCCCAGACAGGAGAGAAGGCATACTGCCAACTACATGAACCCGGTGCTTATGGAGTGCCTTGTGAGAGGAATATAGATAAATGGGCCTGATTTTATTGTCAAATTACTAGACAGGGTCATTAATGTATCCAAGGCACATGCAACTCCATATGGGTTCATACTGACTATTGTGCCGGACAGGCTGAGGGTTCTTTTGAAGAAATGGGAGATGGCATCATGCAAGGAGCAATTTGGTGTTACGACCTTATTGTCTTGTGACTATCCTGTCAATGCCATCCCAGTTGAACCTGGTTCATCTTTGAAGACACCTGTCAACAGCAAGGTTAGGGCCTTGGTTCAGGAGTGTGAAACTAAGGATGAAGAAATTGCTAGGCTCAAGGCACGCGTGGCTGAATTGGAGAATGAGAGAGATGGCCTTAGAACTGATCTAGCAAAATAAAAGGAGAAGAGTGATGGAATGCTTCAGAATATGCTCAACCTTTCCAAACCCATCCCTCTAGTTCATCCAAGCCTTAGGTCTTTCAGTTGGTGTCTTCTGAACCAGTCTAGTACCCCATAGTGACCAAGATTAGGGACTTCTTCTATTTTTTTCTCATGTTCTGGAAGTTTTTCTTTCTTTTTGTGGTTTGTTGGTGGAAACATATCTTATCAATGACAACTGCTGCTTCTCTTGTTCTATGAAGATTTTGTTCTTAATAGTTTGAATGTGTTTGTTGATTATTGATGATTTAATCCATGTTTTCACTTGCAGTTGCCCAAGTGGCCATGAGTAATTATTAAAATCTGGGAATCACAATGTATGCAACTTTTCGATGATGCCAAAATGGTAAAGAGATATTGTGCTTTAATCTTTATTCTGAATAATGTGATATTTATAACCTAATTAAACCCGGTCCTTGATGATAAGTAAAAATTCTAAGTTAATGTGTTAATGGTCAAGCTGAGTTCCTACACGTTCTCTGATCAGTAAAAGCACAGAGTTTGTCATCAGCAAAAAGGGGGAATTTGTTGGCCCAAGTTCAGGTGAAGTTTTGACAAATGACAAATGAACTCAGTCATGGACCAGGTCCATCATGTGAGGCATATAATTTATTAACCTAAACATGTGAGATACACGTGAAAGAGATAAGTCTCAGTGGTCAAGCAATAATATCTCCTGAACTAATCGAAATGGTTGCATATTGGATTAGGAGAGAAAGTATCCTTATGGGAAGAGGACACAATCCAGATAAAGGATAGGGTTGGAGTTTGTATTGTTCAAGGACTCAATTTCGATGGAAGACCAGCAATTGAGTCTCAATCAAATTCTGATTACTAACTCATTAAATAACAGTGTTTGTTCTCTTTTACAGGTAATTACACAAATGTAGAAGTTAAACTAAATTGAGAGCAAAAGAGCGAGACAATTTTGCAAGCAATTTATGTGAGATTCAAGTGTGCATTCCTGAGGCTACTTGAATGAGATAGAAGAACCAGTTCCATTATGTTTATTCTTATTCTAGTTCAATGGTAGTAGGTGGTTTAAAGTTTTACCTTTCCAGCTTTCATAGAAGCAATTATATTAGGTACTTTGAGTATTCAAATTAGAGTTAACTTGAAGGTGTCGCAACATTTGAGGCCGTGTGCTACACTAGGATTAGAGTTAATCCTTAGGTTTACAAAGAGTCTTTGTAAATGCTGTTTTGGCTTAGTGATTTTAGTGAAAGTTTGGGAAAATCCTACTGAGTAGTAGGTCGTGGTTTTTTCACCTTTTGAGCCAGGTGTTTTCCACGTAAAAATCTCTGTGTTCTTTATTTTCTGTACTTTTAATTCCGCAAACAGTAGTAGTTAGAACACCTAGAAGAACTAGGTTCTTCTAGATCGAAAATTGGGTACCACACAAATCAACCCTCCTCTTGTGTGGTATTGACATTTGGAACATCAAACACCCGGTGCCTAAACCATGGAACGGGAACCCTGATGCTGCGACTGAACACCCATTAATCTCAGACAAGCCCTCCGAATATAACCATACTCACCGCACTCAAAGCATCCACCCGAGTGCTGCAGCTAGGAAACTGAGACTGACCCTGGCCGGCCGACTGACCATGATAATATCTCTGAAGAGGAGGTGCTCTGAAAGGAACTGGCTATCTTGAAGGAGGTACATAAGAACCACGCCCCCCGAAGCTCCATGAGATGCTTGTAGTGCTGAATGAAACGGCCTGGAATGATGGCCCCTACCAAAAGAATCCCTGCCTCCAGACGAGGCACCACTGAACTTGACAAAATGATGGGGCCTCTTGTCAAACCCCTGACCACTCTCGTGTGATAGAACTATCTCAACTCTTCTGGCCATATTGGCAGCATCCTGAAAAGAAATCTTGCTCCCCGTCTCCTTAGCCATCTGCAATCGAATAGGCTGAATGAGTCCCTCAATGAACCTCCTCTCTCTCTCTCTCTCTCTCTGTGGTAAGTATAAGAAGAGCATGACGGGCCAAGTCAATAAATATGGTCTCGTATTGAGTGACTGTTGTCACACCTCCTTTTTCCTCACTACACCCCGTGAAGGGTATAATAAAGGGAGTTTTTCCAATTAAAGGACAATCGAAACAGGATTCATTTATATTAAAAGATTTAGAGTCGCCACTTGGGAGATTTATGGTGTCCCAAGTCATCGATTTGAATCCAGAATCGAAGAAAAGGTTTGACTCTGTTTAACAGTCGCGAACCAGAAATCCGAATAAGGAATTCTGTTAACCCGGGTGAAGGTGTTAGGCATTTTCGGGTTCTGTGGTTCTAGCACGGTCGCTCAACTGGCATATTCGACTTAATTATCTAATTTTAATACATTTTTTGAACCTATGTGCAAATTTAAAATTACTTACCGCTTTTAATTAAATTATTAAGAAATTGAACGTCGTTTAAAATATATTTTTGGATCACGTCACATGAAATGCACCCGGATCCTAGACACATTTTATTCAACGTTTTAGGATTTGGATTTGGGTTGCATGAAATGCACACCCGAGTTTAAGGAGGTAAAATTGTTAAATAATGCACCTAAAAGTAACTAACGCGTTGTTAACTTTGTCAGGGCCATGAAATTAGTTAAACGGCACACCTCAGGTTCTAATTATTTTAAAGACATGATTAAAGAGGGCCACACAATCTGTCAATTTTGTTTGGCAGGGCGCACCTCAAAACTACTCTACTTAATGGTTTCTGCACTAATTTGCGAGGGCCATAACTATTTATACTGTTTAGTATGGCGCACCCCAACTCTAATCACGGAGATTGATTAATTAACATTAAACATAATGGAAATCCTAAGTAATTATTTAAAAGCTCACGCGGGGAAGGGATTAATGATTCCACTGCAAGGAAACCAACGGCCCAAATGTGACAGACTGGCCTTAGTCATATTTGAAAGAGATTGCGTTCATTTGGATCAAAATGACAACCCAGCATATATGGGAAACGCACAAGGCTGACCTCACGAGGGGTCTCAAATCGAACCCCTAAGGCAACAATTAGAGTTGTGCCTTTAAAGCCACAACAACACAATCTCATAATTCAACGCACATAAATGATCACAAAACAAGACTATCATGCTTAAAGACAATCAGAATATAATACTAATTTTAAACAAAATGACATTTACAATGGCTTCCGGAATACACAAAAGCACCTATTAACACATATTTCAGTTGAAAATCTGTTTTTACAACCGATACTAGTTATCACAACTCATGACTAAATCCTAAAAAACTTCAAATTCGGCTGAACCAAATTTATAATCATTTAAAACTATAATTCCCACAAATACACATTCAAAACATGAAATCTCCAGCTATATCTGATCATTCAACCCAAGTAGGCTAGGGATCAACTTACAAACTATAGCAAGACTAGCCTTAATAATACATAATCCAACTCTGAAATGTAATGAAACAAACCTAGATCTAGCATAATATATAGTTCATGCAAGTATTTCAACCTAAGTTAGATTACATGCATCACATAAAACTTCAATTAATTACATCTTTCTCATTACTAAACAGTAACTAAACTAGATTTATAACAGGTAAACAACAACTCAAGTAACACTTATCACTACATAGTCAATACATAGTGTCGAAATGAGAGAAAAGGTAAAGAAGAACTCTAAATTGAATACAACTTGTATTTCCTTCAAAGTTCACTTGAGTTACACAGTCCACATAGGACAGAGAAATACCTGGAAATCAGAATAGAAATGAAAGAGGAGGGATCAGCAGAGTAAAAGCAGCAATGAACCCAGCAAACCAATGAAATAGTAACAACTTTCCACAGAATCAGATTTGGAAAAAAGAAACAACTAAGAACAGGATGCAGCAGTCCAGCAAACAAATTCAAACAGATGATAACTAAACCAGCTTCAAAGCAGCTTAAAACCCAATTCAATTTACCACCAACACTCAAAATGAACCAGAGAACTGTTTTGGAAAACTGAGAAACTCAATACTCAAACCAAAGACTCAAAGTAACAGTGTTGAAGTTTTCAGCTACTTTTGATTTTTTTTTCCAGATTTTTGCTCTTAGTCTCAGTGTATATGAGTGTTATTCTCAATGTAATCAGTATATATCTGAAAATCTATAGCTCTCTCAACTTTCAATGTCTATCTCTCAAGCTCTTGCCCTTGGTCTCTCTCAGAATGTTTTTAAGCTCTATTCCCTCCAAATATATCTATGGGTGTCCCCCCTTTCTCTCAATAATCTCTAGTATTTATGCCCTTCCTCAAAATGTTTCAGGCTCATGAGAGCACTAAACAATTAAGAAATAATTCCCCCATCCCTCTCTGATTTTCCCACTTTGCCAGACACTAAAACAGAAATGTCAGTACCCCATTACTCTTATTTTTTATTATTTTATTCAACTGGTATGGGTAGCCTGATATTTAAATCCAGGCGTGCCCTGACAGCCCGTCCTGTCATGCTACTTAGTTATAATAAATTAAACCCCCTAAATCCTGTGTTTTTTATCTCTTAAATCATGAATACTAAAAAACATGCCAGCCAGTTCTCTAAATCAGAAACAAGAGGTGACCAAAAACAAAGGGTATCAATTTCTGATCCTTGAAGTTTTACCACTACACTGTCAAAAATATTTCTCATACAAACAGTTCAGAACTGAAAGTGATGTGAAACAATCAAGGACTGACTCTTTTGAAATTCAAACTTTGAAACAATTAATCACCAAACGACTATACTAGCTATTGTTCTAATAATTTCAAAATTGATGGGCAACCTGAACGACTGATTTTTTACTTTCAAACTAATATAAAGAGCCGCAACTATCCTATATTCTCTAAACAACATGAGTGCGAGTACCAAAATGATGCCCTAGATGCAACTAACCCAAACAGTATCCACAAATTAAACACAAACAACAAAGTTGCAGAAGAAAAGGGGTAGAAGAGGAACAAAACAAAGAAAAGAAATGGAACAAAAATAAGTAAAATACAGAAAATGAAATGGAAATACCTAGAATTGGACTAGTAGAAAATCAAGTTGGATTCATCCTTGAATCTTTCAATTTTTCGGGCCGAGATAGACTTTAACCACGTGTTCTTGACTGAACACATGACTAAAGTCCATCTCAAACTCGAAATCTCAAGAAGCCTGGCCAAATCCGATTTTCATTATTCGATATGGAATTCGAGAAAACCTAAGATGATTCGAGGGTATATAGTGGTGGTTTAGTGGTGAGGAGGTTGTTGTGGTTTGGTGGTGTTAACTTGGGAAAGTTTGGAAGTGGCGCCGCCACCGGAGAATCTTGTGGTGGCGCTAGGGTTTGGACCTTCGAATGAATATTCGAGACACTGGGCTGGGATATAAAGAAAGGTGGTTGGGGATTTGGCATGAGGACGTTGAAGGGAGGCTACGATGTAATTTTAGTGGTATTTGGCCACCATCCGCCGCCGTGGGCAATTTCCGACGGCCGGAAGGTGGCGGAGTGAGGGGTGGTCTATTTTGTCTCTACATAGAGATGA